>OY796891.1:25083790-25364407 GCA_963680785.1 Diplosoma virens
AATTTAATGAAAGTTGTTTCTTTTACGTGAACTCCTATTTGGAGTCACATACAAATAAGTGCATCAGCATTCTTAATCAAGAAATGTCAAAACATTCCAAAATTTAATCATTACAAGTGTTTTTACAAAGAGTAGGCTTCAAAAACATGGTTGTCAGCCAAAAGGGGGCATAAAATTAACATTTACAAAAGGAAATATAAAATTAAGATTTACAAAAGGGAACATAAAATTAACGACGCGTAAAGTTGCTGTTGACTTTTTGTTGTTCTCTGCGTGAGAAAGTTGAACAATGAAGTTTGTTATATATTATGAAGATCCATTATCTGGAACTGTTTTTAATTTCCCCTTTAAAATAAAATTAGAAGTAGCACTAAGTGATGACATTTATTTCTTCTTGAATTTCTTAATCAAGAAATGTCAAAACATTCCAAAATTTAATCTTAAGAGATTGAGAAATTAGAAGTGTTTTTACAAAGAGTAGGCTTCAGAAACACGGTTGCCAGCCGTTGAGGTGAATGAGATCAAAACTACATCAGTAACGGAATTAATGAAAATTCAAGAAGAATAAATGTCATCACATAGTGCTACTTCTAATTTTATTTTAAAGGGGGAATTAAAAACAGTTTCAGATAATAGATCTTCATAATATATAACAAACTTCATTGTTCAACTTTCTCACGCAGAAAACAACAAAAAGCGTCTTCAGCGTAGAAAAGCATGCAGCTGGAATAGCTATTGTTTCTTTAAAGTTCCTTCCTTTCATTCACGCACAGATTAACTTAATTTCGGCAGACTAATTGAAACAGTCTGTCAAGAACACCACCTCTGATAAGTAACAATACAATGTTGTTAATTATCTGCTTTTCATTTCTAAATAAGTTTGCTAATTAAGTTTGGTGCCAACTTTACGCGTCGTTAATTTTATGTCCCCTTTTGTAAAACTTGCATAAAAATAAAAGAACTATTTGATCTGTTTAAATGATTTTGATGTCGGAGAAAAATAACTTTTTTATCCATGTCGGAGAAAAATAATTTTTTTATCCGAAAATAACACAAAGAAAGGTTAACGAATGATACTACATGTAAATGCAAGTGGCTTCTAACTTGTATAAACTTTTGAGGGACTATGGTTTTAGATTTAGGCAAATGATTACCTTTTCCATGGCCTACTTAAGGTACGGCTTCGCATGTTACATTTCCCGGCAAAATTCTAAGCGGCCGACGTTTCTTTGTAAATGTGCGCGAAACAAAACTCCCAAGAGAACATTTATGACGAAACGCTAAGGCAGGTGTGTCCAACCTTTTTTGAGCCCAAGGCCATTTTGACTGATCAAAAATATTGGCTTGTCAAAAAAATAAACACCCCGATTTTCGTTCCAAAATCGTAGTGATCTCTAAAAAAGTCTTTAGTTTAAATTATTTTCCGATGTTCTAAATTTTGTTCTTTAAAAGCATTATTCTTTAAAAAAAGGTCGTCACTTGAAACCAGTCTCGGATTTCATGATTTTTATTTCTAAACTTGGCGATCTCGGAAAAAACAAGAAAAAGGGGGTCTGCACATGGAATCTGTCTCTGATTTCTGGCCAGGTTTCTGTCAAAATGCGCAGGACAGAGATCTAAAAAAACCCTAAAAATTGGGACTGTCCCACTCAAATCGGGACGAATGGTAAGCTTGCGTCATTTCGGAAAATATTGTGACGGCCACTCAAAACCTTTACGCGGGCCACGGGTTGGACGCCCCTGCGTAAAGGCAATAAAAAAGTTAAGTCAGCCAAATACTTTCTGCTACAATTTTAAGAAATAAGTTTATGACATAACATTGAAGCGAACAAGTTATCTAATTCTCACTGCTACAGATTTTATAGAGCAGTGGTTCTCAACCTTTTTGAACGTGCGGACCGGTAACATTTCAAAAAAATTTGGCGGCCCTGTAATCTTTTTAATATCTGAAGAATAAATCGATAAATAAACGCAATAAATCGATAAAAAATTTTTATTTAAACAAAAGTAAGCATTTAGCATCAGAAGAACTCTATTTAAAATAAAATTTACTGCTATCTTCTTGATATAATACGTAGTAAATGTGGTTCTATTGAAGGTTTTGAATAGCCATGTCAGGAGCGCCAGAAGCGGGGGGACACAGTGGGGCAGAAAACTTATAAGAAGGTACACAAGGTACTTTTTGATATGAATTGTTCAAAACCAAGCTTTCGAAATTTTCTTTCTTGATTAGTAGCCTACTGATTTCTGATTGTTTCTTTTATGACAATGCCGGTACTTTCTATCTTGCTACTCCTATTTAAGTTTGAAATGGTAGATTTTTGGTTACAATTCCAAATTTCAAAAAAAGTTACATAGTGGAATTTTTATCTTTTCCTGCGTAGTCTTTTTGGATGACTGTTTTAATTCAGTTGAAGGATAGTCTGGCACCATTTTTTTCAATAACTGGAGACTGATTTCTTAATTCATTTTCATACTTTTTCTTCACCACTTCTTTTGAAACCATTAGTTTTGTTGCACACTGAAAATATACTGATCTAATAACCTTGAAGCTGTTAAGGACATTCAAGCGGCTGAATATATCCGCTAAATATGCAAGTTTGCTTATCCACATTTTATTGGATAAAAATTCTTTTAATGGAGAATGTTCATTCACGTAAAAATTGATTTGCTTCTCATCTCAAGTCAAAAAGACGTGCAAGAACGCGTCCTCTCGATAGTTATATCACTTCTGCATGAAAGATGAGATGGCAATTTTGCGCAGCCATACTCACACACACAGTGCCTCAAAAAGCCTTAAATGCAATACTCGATCACGAGCAGATTTTTGTTTGCAACTTTTTTATTTTTGCGGTTGCACCCAAATGACAACCAGTTATACTGGGAGCTCGGTCAGAACACAACCATACACATGTTTCCAATCTAAGTCTTGATCCAGCATTTAGTTATTAAGGAAAATCAATAATTACTGTTAATATTCTTTTGAAACTGTTCTACTTCTGAACTCATGGGGCCTCCTTAAAGTATAAAATGGGAATAAATTGTTGCGGACCGGCAGAAAAGCTAATATGGACCGGCACCGGTCCGAGGACCGGCGATTGAGAACCACTGTTATAGAGAGTTTAATAATAACATTTGTAAAATCACTTGTAAAGTCAATCGCTGTGAACTAGACGGTAGTTATGTTTAGTTTCTTAATTTAGTATCTAAAAATAAATTAAGAATAGAGAAATTCTATTTTACTTAAAATCTGCTTAAAGAAGCAAGCAAGTAAATATAAGTACCGCTAGGCGAAACAATGCAGAGCTATTTGCCAATCTATCAACTTATTACATATCCCAGTTGGAATATTTTATTTCAGTAAGGTGTGGCAAGTTGTAGCAATTGTTAGTCGTTTTATAATAATTCATCGTTTTTTATTTTTCTTAAAAAAGTATTTACAAGTTCGATTTAACTATTTTCTGACGCAAATTTGCCAAAGTCAACAACTCCACTAAAGCAAGTTTCGCAGCATGTTTGGCAGAAGAAAAAACTGCTGTTGTAAAATCATGGTACAATATAGTATTGTAGTAATCATTAGTGGAACTAGTAATTTTTAGTAAGGCCAGAGCATAATCGTGTTAGCTGTTTCGCAAAGGATATAAGTACTTTTTATCATTGGTATTTAGTTACTTCTAACTTGCCTACATCGATATTTTGAAAACTTAACAAAATAACTAATATTATAGACGATTATATCTAATATTGCAACTGCTTTTTAAGCACATTACTAAGTAGGAATCTTTTGTAGAAAGCCCCCGCCACTAATGCAAAAATGTTGAGATTTGAGAAAAACACCCTCGCTACTGTTCTTATTTTGAGCGGTGGCGGGGTGTTTTTTTTGCGATGGCTTTCTACTGTACAAAAAATTCCTAAGTAGATTAGTACAATTTTGAAAGCAAATTTTACACAAAATGTCGAAACAAAGCAATATACTGCTAAAGAAGCAGTAGATAAGTTTTTGCGGATTCTAAATGATGAAAACGAAGTTGAAAAATGTCAATTTATTGAAATGATAGTTTAGAAAATTTTCCTGCTGATATTTATCTAAGTTGGAGTTGAAAAAAAGGCGTGTCAGACTTCAAATAGAACAACGCGCTTTCTGTCTTTCGAGGAACGCATCAAGACAAAGCCAAAACTAGTGGATGGTTAAAATTCAGTTTTGACTTCGTCTAATTACAATAATAATTCCAATTTTACGGCAAACAAAATATACACTGCTTGTTTAAAAAAACAAAAAAACTCTAAAATAAAATCGATTAGTTGGACTAATGTAAAACCTTCATTTGTTCGTTGTCAATCAACAAGTTTGCGATTATCGGACAGTCTAGTCCGGAGGTTTTCAACCTATGAGCCATGGCCCAGTATTGGGCCACAGTGGATTTTCTAGTGGGCCACGGAGCATAAATCGAAACGAAAGCAATATGTATAATATATGTATAATTAGGCTTGCCATCCATCCCGTTTTTTAGGCATTTTTCCGGCGACCTGTCCGGTCAACCATGTGAAGACTTTTTGTTTTTAGAGAACACTATGATTTTGGGACAAAAATAGGGAAATTTGAAAGCGATTCTAAGTGAAGAAATTTTTTTTCTTTTTTTTTTAGAGAACACTTTGATTTTGGGACGGCAATTTAATTTTGTTGACCAAAGTGGGTTGTTATGTTACCTTGGGTTGAAAAATGGGCCACGGTACGAAAAAGGTTGAAAACCACTGGTCTAGTCCTTTTGGAGAAGCGGCTCTTTGCCCAGTTTCATGCGGCTCTTTTTACAGGTCCTGGTTCGTGTATTAGTAGCCTAATTATCTAGTCATGTTGAGTTTGGCAGCGAACAAAGTGCATTGTTACATAAAAATGACTTTAATATTACACCTAGACGAGCATTACTTTTTTCTCTTTCTCGAGAAAATTAGTAGCCTAATTCTGTATTAGTACAGTGGACTCCGCTTAATGTATTCACGGATAATGTAATAATATAATGTAATCACGGATAATGGTTAATATTATCGGAATTCCTGATCCCCGCCCGAACGTACAATATGCATTACAAATATGCCGCTTACTGTAATCAGTACATCGGTTATTGTTATCAATTTTTTCCCAAACGTAGTGACTAATTTTGTAAACTTCCAGCGTAAATGCCCAGCTCTGATGATTGGCGGCCTGAGAAAGCTGTAAATATCGAAACAGGAATTGTCGGAACGATGAAAGAGCAAATGAACTGGGTCATAATTTCGCGGCAAGCTTTAATCTAGTGAGTTAGTTTTAATCGCTTTAATCGCGGCAAGCTTTTATCTAGCAAGCTTTAATCTAGTGCAGCGTGGTCCCGCTAAACAATTTTGCGGAAGTCTTGTCGATTAAAGGCAGCGGCAACCTTTTTTTTCGGAGAACGCTATGGGAATTTTAGAGATCGATTCCAATAGAAGACCTTTTTTTTTTTTTTTAGAGAATACCCTGATTTTGGGAAGAAAATAGGAATTTCGGAAATTGATTCCAATCGAAGATCTTTTTTTTTTTTAGAGAACACCCTGAATTTGGGACAAAAATAAGTTTTTTAGCCGGTTGAGGCCCGCAAACTCAAATAATTTTGAAAAGTGGCCCACAAGAGTGCAGAAGTTGGACCACCCTGATCTAGTGCTTTGAAAACTAAAAACTAATCTGCTCGAGGCCTTGCATTTGTTAGCCTTGTCGTGAAAGCATGTTTCGGAAGAAACAATTCAAAACTGTTTCAAGAAAGGTGGTTTCTCGTGTACCACTACAATCACAACAACAGAGGACATTGTTGCAAAAAAACCAAGTGAAATGACGCAAACCGACTTCGAGGAGTGGATGGCAGTGGACAATAATCTCCCGATGGCTGCAAAGTTAACGGAGGCGGACGTCTGCGAGGCTGTTACACAGGCTGGGTAGAATAAAGTAGGCACTGACATGAAGTAGAGAAAGATCAACTAGCAGTGTACATTCCAACAAATAAGGAAATGCGGGAAGCTCTTCGCGTGTTACGGCTTGGAGTGCAAAATAAATCTTCTGAATTTGAACTGCATTATGAGTATGAATCCTTTATAAATGATTTGCTGCGAAAAGACATGAAGCAGACAAAGCTGGACGATTTTTTAAATAAATAATGTATTGTACTGCCTCTATTGAAAGTTTTATTGTTTATTAAATATTTCATTTATTTAATTTTATTTTTGCGACACCTAATGAACGATAAAATGGCAATTTTCATTTTTTCGGTTAATGTTATCAATCGGTTACTCTTATCATTTTTGGTGTTAACAAAAGTGATCACATTAAGCGGCGTCCACTGTATATTTAAGTTGTATAAGGTTTTATTGGTATATTTAAGTTTATTAGCATATTTTTAAGTTGTATTAGTATATTTAAGTGCATTAGTATATTTTTAGGTTGCATTAATATATTTAAGTGTATTAGTATATTTTTAAATTGTATTAATATATTTAAATAATAATTTGTGTCATGTTTGCTCTCAAAATGGCAAAAAACAAATGCACAGCAAAGCAAAAATATGAAGATGAACACAGGATGTTTTTGACAGAGTGGGAGAGCTTATATTTTTTTGTTGAACGTAATGGTAAGCCATTTTGCCTTATATGTCAGGCGTCATTAGGGCATTTTAAAGTTTCAAATCTTCAGCGCCATATCAGCTCACTCCATGCTAACATCAACCGTGAATTTCCGAAAGGGACTGAGTTTTGCAAAAATAAATTGATCACTTTGAAAAGTGAGGCAGAAAAGCAGAAACAGTTTTTTCAAAAATTTATGAAGCACTCAGAGACTGTAACGCTTGCATCGTATCAAATGGCTTGGAACATTGCACGGGCCAAAAAGTCATATAATGACGAGGAATTCGTTAAAAAATGCCTCTGTGACGTTGTTGAAATCTTGTCTCCAGAAAACAACAAACCGAAAAAAATGATATCAGATGTCCAACTGCCGCGTCACACTGTTGAACGCAGAATATCGGACATCAACATGGCCATTGAATCACAGTTGCAATCTGACTTTCAAGCCTGCAAGTATTTTAGTATCGCATTAGACGAGAGTTGTGACATCCAAGACAAGCCTCAATTGGCAATATTTGCACGGTTTATTTCAAACGATTGTTTGATCAAAGAAGAACTCCTTAATATTGTGCCATTCAAAGACAGAACCCATGGTGCATAGACGTGAAAGAGGCAATGACGGCTGCAATCGCGAAAGCAAATCTGCCCACAGCAAAACTAACTGCAAAAATCACGGATGGAGCACCAGCCATGATTGAACCTATGAACGGACTTGTGGGGCTGTGCAAAGCTGACCAAACATTTCCCGCGTTTTGGAATTTTCACTGCATCATTTACAGGGAGCAACTCGTGTCTAAATCATTAAAATTGGACAACGTCATGAAAACTGTAATGGAAATCGTCAACTGCATCCGTACACATGCGCTTAACCACTGGCAATTCAAGAATCTCATCGCTGAGCTGGACCAAGGGCTTCCAGGTGACCTGCCGCTGCACTGCACCGTAGGGTGGTTATCAAAAAGCCAGGTACTTTCTCGATTTTTTCAGCTTTTAGATGCTGTGAAACTGTTCATGGAAGAGAAGAATCAAAATTATCCTGAGCTCTCGGACTTTAAGTGGATTATGGATCTGGCCTTTTTGGTCGACATGCTGTGTCACTTGAACAGATTGAACCAGAATTTGCAGGGTAAATTGAAAATACTGCCCGACCTGGTGCAAAGTGTGTCTGCGTTTGTCAACAAACTTAACTTGTTTAAGGCGCATATTCAAAGAGGAGATTTAACGCATTTTCCCAATTTGCTTAAAGCCAGCGGGCAAGTCACTATCGCCATCTTAAATAAGCAAAAAGCCATATATGCAACACTTCTTGAAACCTTGAAAAAAAGCTTTGTGTCGCGGTTCCGTGATCTATTACTGAAAAGGTCTCGATTACGTTCCTCGTCGACCCATTTAATTCGAAGCGGACTGTTTGAAAACCTCTGCTGCGTTATAAAAAAGTGTGCTAATGGAAAAATACCCCAAAGCGGGCTGTGCTTAAGATACCGTCAATGTTTGGGTCAACATACGTCTGCGAGCTGTGTTTTCAACCCTAAAACACATAAAATCAAAGCATCTATCTGTACTGACTGACACTCATGTGAAAGAATTGCTTCGAGTGGCAACAATGGAATACAAGCCCGATTTGAAGACGATTGCTCAATACATGGAATGCAAGAAGTCCCATTAAGTGACATGCATAACAATAAATGGCTGGTAAACTTCTATTATTATCGTGTTGGTGTTTGACATTTACAATAAATGCAGCTGAGCAAAGGTATGTGCGTGAGTAAGTAAGAGGTGGGGTAATTTTCTTGTATGCCCTTGTGTATGATATGGCTCTTTTCTGTAACACAATAAGAAATGTGGCTCTTCGTCTCAAACTGGTTGGCCACCCCTGGTCTTATGTATAAAAATAAAAGCGTTACAAACCTTTGATACTACGCCTTATGGTCCAAAAAATATGCCAGTATCTTTCAAGTCTATGTCAAAAACTTTGTTTACAATTACTTGCGATATAGATAAAATTAAAATACTGGCTTTTATTGAACGTGTCTATCTTTACGGGCTTGCAGGACTAAATAATAGTGATACTGAAGTCCTATAATACTGCAATGGGATACTAACCGTTTGGCGCAACAACGAATAAAAACAGACTCAAAAATATGTCGATTTACAAGTACAAAACATTTCGCTTAAACGCTGATATACTAGCGCGCCTCATTCCCAGTGGCTGTTGTCACACAACATAACTTGCGTTGAAACTATCCAAGCCAGCAGAAAAAGCATTCCGGTTGAAATTAAACAGTTGGATAACAGGTAGGTAGACGCTCTATCATAAATGTTTTTGGGAGGCGGTGAACAACAAAATTTTTCTTCATCGGTATGCAAAAAATTCTTATAAGCAAAATGTCCAGCTGTTTGTAACAATGCAGCCTATTCTTAGAACGACAAAGACGGCGGCAAAAAGAAGCCAGTCGTATACAAACCACACGATTATACGAAAGGATATACCAATCAGTGACGGCCTTATAAAAAGGGAGGCCTGCTCCAAGAAAAGTAAGGGGGAAGCACTATTTAGTGTACTAAAAAAGGTAGCTGCTATACGTAAGGCAAGCAATTACCCCGATCTGATGCCAAGATATTGCTGTTCGCTTGAAATTTTTATTTTGTTTTTTTAGTTTTATAGAGATATGAATGAAACTTAAAACTACTTGTCAAGACCACCAAACAGGGGAAAGTGCCGTTAAGTGTCTTTCCCAAGGATCCAACAAAATGGCGCGAGTAGGTTTTGAACCGATACCATGTCGATCGCAAACACGGTACTCTAACTACTCGGCCAGGTTGCCGACATTTGGTCACGTTACATAAACTAATGCAATTTTGAATCGCTCACAGTTAGGATATTGCATCACGGGTGCCCAAATTTTACACGTTGGGATCGAAATTTTTTGCAAGTATCCCTTGGGCCGCAATCGGTACAGAATTACAGTAATAAAACTTCTTTGGTCTTTAGTTTGATTTTAATGATTATTTTGAATTACAGTCCATGTGAACTTGGATTGAACCCTTCCTTCCCAAAAAGTTATTGCTTTGAACCTACAAATTTTTTTCTAAATGAAGCGAACAACTTCTTGTGGTAATGAAATTTATGTATGCAATAATTTGAATAGCAAAGTTATATATTTTTTAATTAGAGTCCGCATAATTTATAAAAATAAAGAGGTGATGGCCTTCTAAATCAGAATGTTTGCCCAAGCCTATAGTTTTTAATTTTTTAAATTTTTATCTCTATATTTTTCCTGCTGACTCGCAGGAAAGCGATGGAGGCGCTATACATAGGACAAGCAATTATACCGACCTGCTCCCAGAGATGCCAAGATATTGCTGTCCAGCTGGAATTTTTATTTTGGTTTTTTATTTTTTTTAAAAAGATATAGCTAAAATTTAAAACTGTTTGCAAAGACCGCCTAGAAAGAAAAGGTGCTGTAAAATATCTTTCCCATGGACACAGCAAAATGGTGGAGAGTAAATTTTGAACCGCGCCCGTTTCGATCACAATCGCCACGCTCTAAATACTCAACCAAGCTGCCCACAATCCGTTTAACAATAGATTAAAAAGTTGTCATCTATGAATTCATAGGCGTATGCGCGGAAGAGGGAAGTTTGGGGATTAAAAAACCTCCATAAAAAATAATGGTTAAAGGTTCATTGTAACACTATAACAGCCTAAAAATTTTTTCAATAAAGTGAAGGCTTTCTTTAATTAAAAGAAAATTAGCGCTTTAAAAAAGTAAAGACTCAAAAAAGACCTTTGCCTTATTTTACGTTCGTCAGTAGCGTGTTTGAGTAATGAAGAGAGTCGCGTTGATGGCAAACGTGATCGACACGGTCGCAATTCAATCCTACTCTCGTCATTCTGTTGTGCCCTTGAGAAAAACACTTTATGTGGTTTTCTCCTGCTTGGCGGTCTTGGCAAGCGATTCTAAATTTCAGTCATATCTTTATTAAACCAAAATAAAGAATTTAAACTTGACAGTTCCTCTATGTACCACTTACTTAACAATGTTACTAAGCATGAATAAAATATCATCATCATCATCAAGTATAGCGGCTCCGACAATTTTTTTTTGAGTCAAGGAGTCAGGAGGATAAAAATAAAGATAAACAAAAAATAATAATAATTTAATCGTTTTTTAAAGCGAAGCTTTAAAAGTGGCTCCTTTTTTTTGTTGCACTAGGCCACTCTTTTGTAAAAGACATTACAATTTATATTGATCGTGTTTTGGCTCTCACCGCCCACCTACAACAAATTTCTGTAAATGCTACTGTTTTTGATTGCTTTTTTCAACATTTTTTTTTTAATTTTATTTTCATTTTTACTCACAATCAACTTAAAATTAATCATAGTGCATGTAGAAATAAAGATTGTGAATAAGGAAGCAGCGACTAAACGATGTACGTTATTACATGCACAACGTTAGTTGGGCATGGTCGCTGTACCTTTGAACAAAGTGATGTGATATTAATAAGAAAAGGAAAGCAAAAAAAGATAATTAATACGCACATCCGAGCCATAATCAGAGAATGTTGTGTAATCATGGTTGGGAGAAACAACAAACTCAAAGACAAAAGGGTCTGGACCAAAAAGGGTCAGGCAGGCAAAGAAACCCACCAAAAGAAATCCTGCCACGGGTCAAAAGGACCATTTCAAAAGCATATGGCTGGACAAAATACATAGAAATAAAAACATGCAATTAGTAAGCAAGAATAGGTGCAAAAAAAGTAAATTATGTGAATTTTCATCCAACTGGACGGGCCGTAATGATCTGGATGTTGCCTTTCAAGTTGCATCCAGCTTTTATCATCATCAATTTCTTTGTCTAATTAGGTGGAGTTACCTGTAATAATAAAAACCAACAGCAGATGTTTTAAAATTTGTGAAGTCTATTACCATTAAAAATTACGTTGCTATAAGGTGTTTTTGAAATTCTGTACGAAATTTACTATATGATTTTATCTGTTTAATGCTTGATGGGACTTTATTCCAAGCAAGAGGACCTCTGTATCTTAAAGATTAGATTGTATAGTTATATTTAATCTACAAAATGAGGGATAGAATTTGGACTGGCTTCTTGTACATTTGGTGAAATTGTCGCTTACAAGGTTATTTTGAAAAAAATGATCAAAGCATGGTGGTAACATGCTTTTTATATATTTATACATAAAACAAATTATTTCTAATTCATATACATAAAATTCATAAAATTCATAAATTTCTAATTTGTATACATAAAATTCTAATACATAAAACAAGTTATTTCTAACATTGTTAACCAGCATGCCTTGCACTTTTCGGCTTTCTTCTGCTGTACATGTAGTTGAGCAAATTTGTGAAGCATATTGTTTAATGATGCGATGACACAGAGTATTTACTATAAAAAGAGCTTTCAAGCTCTTTTTAACATGCCAGAAATGCTTGCTTATTTAAAATGTAATCTTAGATTATTAAAATATAACAATTTATTGTTTTTTGGAATAATATGAAAATGGACAATATTTTTGTAAAAATTTATGTTCTCGCTCTCGGTCATAGTCTCGGTCTCGAACCTCAGGTCTCGAAATTGGCTGGTCTCGATCTCGGTCTTGGTATGGGAAAAATTATTGGGTCTTGGTCTCGGTCTCCTGGTTTGTAGTCTCGACTGCACTACCACCGACACTGCCACCAACAAAAAAGTATCAATCAGAAATTTTTGACAAAAACCGATGCCGTTCAAAATCCTGCTAACAATTATAAAACGTTAACAAGCATGAAAAAAAGTATTCTGATTCTTACATACGAGATCTATACTATACTACAATATTCTTACATATTTTAAACAATATTCGTACATACGAGATTCTTATATATAAAAAAGCATTCTGATACTACATATCGTAACCAAGTTCTTAACTTTTAAAAGATTTTTAATGAACTTTAATGTAACTTTCTTAAATTATATTGGGCAAGGTTTTATAATGGCAATGATGATATATAATTATCACATTATTGAAAAAGTATTACAATGCTGTATTATTTGTTGGAAAGCATAAATTTCTATGATCAATAATAATAAACAAAGGATGACCAACAAAAAAACCGTAAGTTCGAAAATGCTACTGATAAAAATTTTTTTACACCAACTCCCGAAAGACCCCTTTCCTGCTAAGTTGGTCGATTACTTAGAAATATGAGAAGCACCAGACTCGAGTTTTGCTCTGGTTAAGATTAGTCAGTGTTGCTTATCTCACTGTGAATCAAACTGACTGGATGTGGTCTTTCACGCAGGAGACAGCACCACTAGACCACACAAGCTAAACAACAACTCGACCCTAAGCAGCTCAAAAGTTATTCCGGGCTTTACGCGCAAGAAATACTTAGAATCCACTATGTTGTAAGACCAAAACCGCAACTCATGACCAAGACTTACCCGACAAGTGTTAAGCGTAACGCTTACTCTCCTGCAGCTTAGCTTTAACAAGAACAAAACTCGAGTCTGGTGCTTCTCATATTTTAAGCGGCTAGGTTTCTAAGTAATTATCTAAATCCTCATGTTTACTATAAGTCATTTGAATAAAAAGGGGACGTCTGACTCTGAAGTAGTAGATTCAAAACAAAAGTTTTTAAAATTATAATAGGGAGATTGTGAATAGAATTGAAGTGCTATTTCGGCTGGATGTCTACACAGTGAAATATCTACAACGTATAATTTATCTTAACTCACTGGAGGCCGTTGTTAAAACCAACTCTCCGAATCAGTCAAGCGTTCAAGAAAATTACGAGATTTTAAGAAAATTACATATATCAAAAACTATTTAATATAGAAACTTAAAATTTGGTGTGAGACATTTTCTTATCCAAACCTACAAACATGCCAAATTTCAGCAAAATTGAAGATGGTCGGCAAAAGCAGAAAAAAAAAGCAAATTCATTATATGCAAGTTGACATTTCTCACACAACGAGAAATTTACAAGATCATGAAAAATGGAGATAACCAACCGGTGTTCATACCACATTTTATAAAGTATTTACACGTCACAAATCTATTGATACAAAGTAAATTTGTGACATGTAAATAACCAACCCAAAAAGCACCAAATTTTTGAATCCTATTGATTTGTGGTCGACTCAGTGCTTCCTTATTGTGGGCACAGTACATATACATCAAGTGCTCGCGAATGAAATAAATATGTCTATTTATGTTATTTATTACTTGCCTAGACAATTTAAAATTCAGATTAACAATTTTTGTATGTATCCTCAAGGAAAATGCATTTCAGATAAAATACGTTTAAATTTTTATTACCTGGCTTATGCCCTACATTTGTTCTGGTTTCTTTCTGCATTAACAATTTTCACCAAGACTTATCATCCCTATTATTGCCACGTGAGCATTATTCAAACCATAAAACTTCGTGATTACCAAATATACTAAACTTTGCCGGAAACATTAAAATAGAAAATATAAATTAAGGGTCACCAAAATACAACCAACTCCACAATTGTACAATGAGGAAATATTCAATTAATTGAAATGAAATAAACTGGAAGCCTTTCGCTTTTTATTTTCAGAAATTAATCAAATGCTATTATTATCCATCACTTGACCCTTTTTTTAAAAAGGTTTGGTGCTCCAGGTATTATTCTTTAGGTCAAAGGTTACCAAATTTGGCACTGCGAGCCTTAGTTTAGTCTTTAGCAGAAGTGGGCAGAGCGCAACTTCCCCAACTTGCACAAGTGCGGACTTGCGCAATTACGAAAGTTGCGTTTTGCTCATTTCTACTGAAGTTATGCCGCGCTTTCATACTTTTTTGAAAAGCGTTGCGCACTTTGAGCTGCCCTCTTGGTAGAAGAGCTATGAATTCCGCTTAATTGCGCAGCACATCAAAGATTAAACAAATCAATTGCGCTTTGTTGAGCTGCGCTTTATATAGTCCCATCTTGCAAAAGCGTAATCTACTTTAGTGGCTTTTCCATTTAGGCGATTGGAAAACCGATTGGGCTGCGCTTATGATTTGAAACAGAACATTATGTTTCAATTGATTTAAAAATCACATTGCGCCGCTCTTAATCTAGTTTTAAAATAGTCTACATTGCGCTTTACATGTATTTCAAAATCACACTGCGCTTTACTTGAATTTTGAAAATTGCATTTGTACAAAAGCTGCGCTGCGCTTTACATGAAATCAATATTACATTGCGCTTTACACGATCTAAAAAACGCATTGCGCCATTTGGGCTGCTTTCCTAAAGTAAAAAAAATGCCTACCTCTGGTCTTCAGTCGACTTTTTAGGTATACTGTTTTTGAGTTGCAGTGAAGATTTTTTTGTCTTTTCATGACGTTCGGGCTTTCGGAGTAAGGCCCCCAAAAAACCCTTTTCGAATGAAACAGTCCAGTTCAAAACGGTAAAAGCTCGTCTCGTCCCGTTTTTTTAAAACTTTATATTCAGTTTTTACAAAGTAGGCACTTTTTGATTTCGACTTAAATAATGATTTTTTTTGTTTTAATCTTGATTAAATTTCAATTATTTTCCATTTTTGTCCTAATAAAATCTGGTCGGTCTAAGCCGGTGATGGCCGACCCGCGGCCCTTTTGAGGTTTCTGTGAGGCCCAGTTGACATATACTAATCCAGGGGTGGGCAGACTACGGTCCGCGGTATAGATGTGGTGATACGCACTCGCTTTGAACCGTAGTTGGATAGAATTATGTCGGAAATAACCGATTTTACCATGTTAATACGGAATAACGATCGAACTAGACATCAAATTGAAGTGAAGACCTTTTTTTTTTTTTTTTTTTTTTTAGGGATCACAACGATTCTGGGAGAAATATAGCAAAATTTGAAATCAAATCGAAGTGAAGACCTTTTTTTAGAGATCGTTCTTGACCCTCGGTCACTTTCACATTATCAACCTGGCCCTTCTAGAAAAAAGTTTGGACACCCCTGTACTACCTACAACCGAATTGCGGCCCGCAGCCAAATTTTTGGATAAAAATTTTACTAATGCGGCCCGCATACGCTCACAAGTTGGACATGCCTGGTCTAAGCTAAAAACGTTTTTGTTTTTTTATATTCTTTTCTCTTTTTTAGAGTTAATGTAGCCATGCAATTACAAAATCTGGCTGGCAGTTGTCAATCCTTTTTTTAAAAAAACATTTGCGAACCTTGTTTTAGTAGGCGATGGGAAAAGGGGACAATCATCAGGTAATATTTTTCTTTCTCGAGTAAATCCATGCCGTTGAAGAATCATAACGAATAAAAATCAATCAATTGCGGCTTCGTTTAATGATTAACTTAATAAACTAGAAAAATATGATAAAAGCTTTTTAAACTCTTTTAGGTACATTTAGTGAATTTCAAGTTGTACAACATAGATGTTGTGAGCTGTTTGAGTGATTCTGTACCCTATAATAATCAGAAACAACAATAGCACTGATTCAGTCGGTTATTAAAAATACTATATTTAATTAAGTAATAAATAGGTATAAAAAGGTCTTAATAAAGCTAGCCAAACCCCATATTTGTGTCAGAAGACTAAGCTATTTGCTTTCTATTATGTAACTTTTTTAGAACGTCAGATTTTTTGAAAAGAAATGTCGAGAATATATTGTTGATATAAATAATTAAAAATAAATCTGAGTTTTTCTTATTTTGATCATGGCAAAAGCTATGTTCGAAAAACTAATGGTGGTAAAATCTCGCTTCTTCACAAAATTGCGAGTGCGGCACCACTAAACAAACCGCAGACCACGTCTTAACAGCGTGCTTCATACATCAGGCACCACATGGAGTCGAAGATCTGACGATTCTGGATGACGAAATCCGATGCTCGTTCAACATCATCACTGCCAGTATCTGATCTGGCCAGTACAACAGCATGAGGTAGTAAAATGATAACCTTCGGCCTCAGTCCTGTTTGTGTCTGACCCAGAGTGGATGCCCTTCCAAACGACGATGGCGATGGCAAAAGCTACGTTTTATATCCTCTGATTTTTTTCATTTATTATATAATAAGTGAAATTTAATTCCCGTTTAGAGCGTCTGGTATAAGAAGAGGCTAAATGTTTACCTAGAATAAAAATTCAAGTATGGGTTACTGAGAAAGATATGAATGTTTTTTTTAAACTTGACCTCAAAGTCTATTTCTTACTTTTTTCTCACGCTACATTTTAAGTTTTATTATTTTTGTTATTAATTTGATTCCCATTATCTCTTGAAATTTAATGAACAAATCTATATTGCCAAAATGCAATCCAAATCAATCCAAAAAACACTCTTTTTAAGTAAAACTATGTTAAATCCCAAAGTACAGTTTTCATTTGCTAATTAATGTACCCATCCAAAAATAGTTTTTTACTTTGGCAAATATTTTTTAATCAAGTTGTGTAACGTAATCTTAAGCTACTTAATGTAGCTTTCTCCTATCGCTAATAAGTTTTCAACGAATCTAAGCAAAGCCTGTTTAGAGATTAGCTAAATGTCATGTTTCTTTACATGAAAAAAGTGCGTTTCCGTCGCGACGAAAATTTAAGCTAAAATTGACATTTTTTTTTACTTTCAGTGTTTTTATTCAAAATTAAAAGAGTGCTAATTAACTAAAATATGATTGACTTTGACGTTATTCTTGGTCATCTGGGCGGATTTGGTTTGTATCAAATCATGCTGGTTTTCATGGTGTGTTACTATAGCATTCCGTCTGGAATGATTTCCTTGTCTCCTGTATTTACAAATTATCGACCAAATTACAGGCAAGAAAAGTTGAATAAATGCAGTCTGTTTTATGTATACAAGTTTTGTAAAAAATTAGCTGAAGGCACGTAAATTACTGTAAAGATTCAAAAGTAACGAAAATAATTCAAATTCTTTTCTGATTTTACCTTCAGTCTTTTTTAAACATTCGATCAAAACTCTTAAAAATACCATAGTTACAGATAACCTTTTGTCAAATGAATTTTAAAATATATTTAAAAAAGAATTTTGAGTAATATTTCGAATGTTGTCTGTCGGCGCTATAGTAATCTTACTACGCTTCTCATCTCTTTTGATTGTCCAAACAGCTTTCATTGTTGGTTTTCTTATTTCGACTGCTTGATCGTATCGTTTATTTACACACATCAAGTCAACTAATTGATTAATTTCCAAAAAGCAAATCAAATCATTCATAAAGAGTGGGCTTTGAACTCGCGTTCTTCTGCTCGCCAGCCAAAGTGATATCAAATTGAGGTATTCCGGCGACTTCTTTGATATTACTCGACAAAAATCAGATATTTTACGATCTAGGGCACAAATGTTGCCCTTCTAAAATATTTTTACGGCTCTTTCACCTGCAATGACCTGGTGCCGTCACTAAATCTGTGTAATTAACTAAGCAAAAAAGATAAATAATTTCCTTTTGAATGCACCGCCGAACATTTAATTAGTGTTTTTATAAGCAATTCGAGTTTTTTCATTAGAGTTTTTTGAAAGAATCAGTCTTAAGTCACTTATCTTCAAACCTGTAGATGCAACGTTCCGCCGATTGACAATAAAACCTTGTATCCGGAGCTGACAGAAGAAGATATCCTCAACTTAACCACTCCTCTTGTCATTGGATCGATGAATGAATATAACACTTGCCAAAGGTGAACAAAATGTTTGTATGACGTTATTATTCTTAAACAATTAAACAATGGTATCGAAGCTAAATTGTAACTTCTATAGCATTTAAACCGATAAGCTTTTATTAGTAATAACAAATAACTCTCGGGACAAAAAAATTGACTTTTTTAGGTACGCCTGACGCAATCGCTTATATTGCTATACAGTGTTTTTTTTAAGGTTTGGCATGAGGAATCTCTAAGCAATTTTGAAAGACCGCTAATTTTTTTCCAATTGTTCCTGAGCGTACTTAGCTTTGTTTGCACTATTGTAGAAGCAGATTTTGAGAGACCGCTGGACAATTTTGAGAGACCGTTTCTGCTCCTCAAAACGCCTTGCCTTGGTTTTTGCTTTTTATCTTAAGCAGAGTCACCATTGTAGGCGAGCAATATGACTTTACTTAAAAATTTGCCGTTAAGTGTTTTTCTTTAGGGTACGACAAACACCACACTGATAAAATGAACAAAGAACTCGCTTCCTTCTGAGAGCAAGTCAGAGTGTTAGTAGAAGCTAACCAGACGACAAAAATCTACGAAGTGCAACTTACTAAAGTTGTTTTTGTGAAACGTATTTTCTTTTATATTTTTCTATCTTCTTATTAAGATCAGTAAGGTATTGTTTTTTTGGACCATATGGTTTTTATTTTAAAAAATGCTGTTGCTGCCCACTCTTTTTTCAGATATGGATACAACTTGAGTGAATGTGCCGACGGATACGAGCAATGTGTCAACAAATCAGCAACTCCTATTCCTTGTGATAAGGGATATTATTATGACACGTCGGTGTTTCCCCGGACAGTTGTTACGGAAGTATGCGAAAATAGTTTTAGGTTGCCTAATCATTTTTAGTAACATTTTGCCAAAGAGTGGTATTCAGTTATTTACGAGAACTCAAAAATGATAAACTAGTGTAAGTTAATGTACCTTATAAAAACACTTTTTTCAGGAACTTTTTCATTAGATAAGCCTGCTATCGTCGTTGCAAAGTGCACAGCTTTATTTACTGAAGCTATAAAAATCTGAATTTTGTGAGAATGCAGATTTGGAAAATAAATTGTCAAACAGTTTTTTACAATAGCATGGTAGCTTTGTTAAAACAGAAGCAATATTTTAAAAGTCGTTCGACCAATTTTATTAACAAAAATCTCAAACGTTTAAAGCAATAAACCTTTGTAATTTATACATAAAACCTTCACAGTACAACCGGAATATAGCCCAATAAAATATATATTGTAGGTCTGTTTGCCTATATTGGATTAATTGTAAAAAATATCATAAGCCATCCAGATTTTTTAGTTGGACCAAGCTCCGAGCGAAAACGGTTAGTTTGCTCCAAAACGTTGTCCAAACTAAGTTAATTCCCATTTCTGTATGACACGTAGTTTCAGTGTGTTTTTAAAAATTAAACCCATTTTGAAGTAGCTGCTGCAAGCTGTCAGAAAAAAACAATGCATAAGTTTTTTTAATATCATCTTTTATATAAATACATTCCCATAAATTTCGATTGTTCTAAATCTCTTTTCATTATTACCAAAATGTTCTTGTTTCTAGTTTAATTTGATTTGTGAAAGACGTCTTCTTGATCCTCTTGCTACTTCAATTTATGCCGTTGGTGTCTTAATCGGTTCAAGTGTATTTGGAATTCTTTCCGACAAGTAAAGTACAAAGTGTAAAAATTTTTGTTAAATTTAATTCACTCGAAGTTTATGTGCTTATTCATAAACCAAGTTAACGAGCTTTGCATTACTTTTACGTGCATTGAATTTAATAGTAGAGACATTCAAAGTCCATTTCGCAAAAAAAAGTCTATAGGAGAAAAATATGACAAACAAAAAAAAGAATATTAATTTTTTTTAGTTTTGAAAAAATTCTTTAATAAGTCAGCGTTTCTCAAATTGTGTTTCGCGAGCTTATCTTTATATGGTTAATCCGATCTACAGTGTATGTAAACAAGGGTTCATTGTAAAGTTTCAAATCATTTAATAAAAAAGCTTCTTTTTGTCTAGAGTAGGGCGGAAAATGATCATGGTTATTTCCTGCGCCCTCGGATTTGGAGCTGCGATTGGGTGCACTTGGGTCAACACTTACTGGTTATTTGTTTTATGTCGATTTTTTGCTGCTTTGTTTGTATTTGGAAGTTATTTAACAAGTTTTGTTTATTGTAAGTTGCTAAAAAGTTTAATCGATAACTATTTCGCATAAACTGTTTTTTAATGAAAAAAATATTGAGCAAAGAAGTTCCTGTAGCTATGTAGAAAGATAGGTTCGTAACATTCATGAATCTTGTCTGCTTATAAAAGGCCTCATCACTTGTAAAATGATATATATTTGTCTGGCTATAATTAAAACGAAAAAAACCTGATTGAATGCCAATATACTCCTTACTTCAATATTGTAAGATACCGTATGACATAGAATTGTTAAAAAATTAGCTTAATCCTTAAAAATATCAACAGCACTAACGTAAAAAATTTTTTAGTGTTCGACAAGTTTTATTCAAAACAAAATGATCATTAGTAATCGTTTTTGAGAATAGAAAATGCTAGAAAATTCTATTTGATTGATCGAATAGCTTTTCAGTAATGGAGATTGTATCAAGCAAATGGAGAACTCCGATAGGAGTGAGTTTTCAAATTTTTTTTGCGATTGGTTACATGATTCTATCCGGTCTGGCTTATGCTTGGAGAGACTGGCACCAGTTAAACGTAAGTCACTAATTTAAAAGAAAAAACTTTTTTTCTCATGCATTGATTTGTGTTTGCTTCGTAATTCTTGGTATGGGTTTTTGTTGAGTTTTTGGTGGATATTTGCAAATTAGATAACATTTGTTTTATTAATATTTGTTTTTTACGAAATTATGTTTGCAAAGTTTTATTAAAATTAATTGCAACGATTTTTTTCCCTTTCTTTTTTGACAAAGCAAGAAAAGTTTACATTTCAAACCATATTGCAAAAAAAATTCTTAAATTAGGCTACAAACTTTTTGATCGTATATACAAACAAAAACTTTGCTGTAGTTTGCTACCGCTGTAGTTGGCCTGCCATACGCCATATTTTTATTTTTTATTCCGGAATCTCCAAGATGGCTATTTTCAAATGGAAAGAATGAAAGAGGAAAGCAAGTAAGTGTATTTTGAAAATGATTTATTCAATAATAAAGAACTTATTTAAGTTTGGCTTTTTCAGATAACAAGGAAATTTGCGGCATTTAATAAAGTTCAATTAAACGAACCTTTTATTTGGGAAGAAGCAGAAGAAACAGCAGCAAAGAAAGAGGTTTTATTTTGATCTTTAATTCTATGTAGTGTTTGCCAAATGCTAAAACAACTGTGGCTTTTGTAAACTGTAAAAATATAATTTAAAAATTCTTAGAGTCGATCGCTACATTCTAGACCAGTGGTCGTCAACCGGTAGTCCATAGAAAAATTTTGGTTGTCTTTAGAAAAAAATTAGAGTTGTAACATAATCTACCAGTTGAAGGACATGAACACCAAATCTTGAATGTCGCCTTCAGTTTCGTCAAATCAGCAGTCGCTCTGGACGTTGTTTACTGGATAAAATGTTTGCGGGAAGTTTAGAGGCGTGCTCGACTTCGCCAAACCGTCTTCGTCATTTGGAAGGACATCCACTCCAAATCAGACAGACACAAACAAGACTGGGGCCGAGGGTTTATCCTTTTACTCCCCCAGGCTGCTGTACTGCTTGGATCAGATGCTGGCAGTGATGTTGTTAAGCCAACATCGGGTTTCGTAATACAAAACCGTCAGACCTCGTGCTCCATGTCGTGCCCGATGTATGGGGCACGTTATTAGAACGTGGTCTGCGGTTTGTTCAGAGGCGCCACACTCGCAATTCGATGAAGGAGCGAGACCCCATCTGTGCATGGACGAATGGAATTCCCCAACACCAGTTCTCAAGCGGTTGAGCTTAACCCAAGCTACTCGGGGTAAGCTCATTCCAACAGGCCTGGCACCAATCCTGTGCACTAAAACACGGAGTCAGGAAGCTTTTTCACAGTACTCCGTTTTCCATTTATGATTTGTCCACTCAGAAGCGCGGATGCTAAGTCCAGCAAAGTTTGTCCAAGAGATTCCGCGCAGCTGACACAAACGGGCGTCTGGATCTTAGTATCTCTTGGCAAGCATCTGATGACCCACTTAAAAACCATACAATATATGATCAGGGTCCAAAGATCCACGGTAGGCCAAGGAGAGTGTCGCTCCCAGTCGGCGAAGCTCAGCTGGCTGGATGCCTGAGATTATTGGTAGGTGGTCCGTTGGACTAGGACCCAGGCATCCAGTGACTATGCGTATAGCGTTGTTCAAGACATTGTCGATGATGCGAGTGTGAGCACTGCGACACTAGACTGGTGTGCAGTACTCAGCTGTTGAGTAAACTAGAGATAAGGTGGCTATGCGTAGTGTTTTGGCACCAGCACCCTATCCCGAGCCTACAAGTCGCCTCAGCAGTGTGACGCGCGGGGATAGTTTTGCGCAATGCCCCTAGATGGTGGACAAAACGTGAGCAATCTGTCCAGTTTTACCCCAAGATAAGTAGGGGTTGGACAGAACGGTAAAAGCCTATCATTGTTGTAGACTTTTAGCTCACGCTTGGCCTCTCAATTATTTAAGTAAAAGGCTGCCGTCACCGTCTTAGTGTAACTGAGCTTCAACCTCCAGGTATGAAGATATGCTGAAAGTGTAGATTTGTCTTGACTTAAAGTCCTTTCCAAGTCCTTCCAGTTTCCAGAAGAGTGCAACAATGCTAAATCACCAGCATAAGCAAACTTTCTACAAATCATAGAAAGAAGATCATACGTATAGATGTTACATAGGAGGGGAGCCAAGACCGATCCCTGAGGAACGCCGTTTTTTAGACGGCGTAACTTGCTTTGCTTGCTGTCACCGGTAGTAAGGGTGAAACGTCGGTTTCGGACAAGCTCCATGATCATTTTGACCATGTGCTTATCCGGAAGAAGCCTCAGCAGCTTGTATGTAAGAACACGGTGCCAGACAATGTCATAAGCAGCTGTCATATCGACAAATACGGCACCGGCCTTCTTCTTAGCCTCGAAAGAATCCTCGATGTTTTGGGTCAGTAGAACAACGTGATCTACGGTTGAGTTCCCGCGTCGAAACCAAGCCTTCTCTTTAGGGAGCAATGGATCGATTAATGGCTCAACTCGGGCGTAAATAAGCCTCTCGAGGATCTTGTAGGGGACACAGAGCAGAAATATCGGTCGATAACTTTTTGGGTCCTCCACAGACTTCATTAGCTTTGGAATAGCGACTACAAGAGCTCTTTTCCAGATCTTGGAAATTTTGAGTTGGCGCAAGCAGAAAGAAAGGAAGTCACGTAACCAGAACTTCAAGCAGCTCCAGCATGGATTGTACTGTAAGCTCTGGGCAGATGGAATCAAGGCCCGGAGCTTTACCTGGTTTTAAATGCTGAAGGGCAGCAGTAAGTTCTCTCTGTGAAAAAATGTCAGAGATATTTACTGGGTATGGTGTTGTGGCCCCCCAAAGGTCAGACACTTCTTGAGAGACAAGTCGAGATGACTTGCGGTCAATAACCTCGTATTTCCCGTTTCTGATCAGCTGAAATGCAATAGGATTAGCTGAGACGAGACAGTGACGAAGAGAGTGTCGTGACCTACCAGTAAGGTTGTTCAAAACACTTCATGCTTTTCGACTAGAGTATGAAAAGTCGATGCTCCGAACTGCCTCGGACCATCAATCCCTTCGCTTTCTGTCAAGTTTGTCAAACAGAGCTGTAGCAGCCAAACTTGAGTCGTTTCCCTGAGGAGACTGCAGGAAAGTTCTACAAAAGGGATTCACACTCCACACAATCCAGGACGGAATATAGTTGTTTTGATACCCTCGTGGGATAGTCTTTTTGGCTGCTTTTTTGATGATGTTACAGAAGTCCTGGTAAGCCGCATCCATATCAAGTGAATCAGGCGGCAACAAAGTCTTTGCGAAGTTGTTCGTCAAAACAATGTAATGACTCCATTTGACCTTGCGGAAGTTCCATCACAGAGCAAACTTTGGTAGTGTAATAAGTCAAGGTCAGTATTGTAACGTGGGGAACTTTTTAAGGACATGTCTATCCGGTAAGCGACTGTTAGGACCTACGCTAGCGAAGCTAGATCTGGATTGGTGCCAGTGTCCAGCGGCCGGAGTAAAAACTGGCTGCCTCCTTGGCGTTGTATAGGAGGGCAAGATCATTAATACTTGCCCAGCCAGCCAAGCACTCACCGTCCGGACTGTTATCATCGTAACCCCAATCAACATTACGGCAGTGAAATCGCCAGCATAAAGACAGGGGTGAGGAAACACTGGGAGATCCAGAGATCGCAATTGTGTTGGTAGAGGTTTGTAGACGTTGACTATTATCGCCAAACCGAACGTGTGATATTCGAAATTGCTTCGTAAATATGCATGACAGATCAGATACCGCTGTCTGAAGGTTTAACTAAAAAAAAAAAAATTTGAAATGACAGCTTGTAAGCAAAGCTAAACAAAATTTGTTCTTCAAAGAAGAGGATTGAGTTTTTTTTAAGAAAAATATTGTGTCAGTTCTAAGATAATATGCAAAAATTGAAAAAAATTATTCCGCTAATTAAAAAACGAATACTCACTCTAAAAAATAAATTAGCTGATAAAGCAAACCAAGACTTAATTTACTGTTTCAAAAAATGTTACAATGCTTAAAAATTTAACAATAGTCAACACAATGCTGTTTCGAAAACCATGGAAACATTTTTGCAAATGCTGTTGCTATTGTTGTTTGTTGTTTGTAGGAAAGTAACTATTTTTATTAATTAAGTTATTTACCATTTTGTTGTTAAAATTTCTCAAATGATATCAAATACTTTTTTTGAGTATACGTAGACCGATCTATACTATACTTTAGAAAGAAAGCCAAGCAAAGAACGATGATAAAACCTATACTATTGTGGATTTACTTAAAACAAGAAGAATCCGTATTATTACCTTAAAAATGATGTTCAGTTGGTAAGTATTTATTTAGCTGTTGGCTGCCATAATGTAAATATTAGTCATAAATAGGTCTTACTGATCATTTTTTTACAGGTTCCAGATATCAGCAAAGTTTAATTAAGACAGTTTGAAATGGTTTAATTTTTTTGAATATTTATGTATTTGTCCCACATAAACAAAAAATACTGAAATAAATAAAAAGAATACAGCAAATACAGTAAACAGGAAAAAAGGAAACTCAAAAGCAATTTTACATGTACCAATAGCAAACAGTAAAATTCCCTTTCCGAGTTTCGACCTGTTAGAAAGAAATTGCTAAAAAAACGAAGCAGTTAGAGAGATCTAACATATTAAATAGCGAAAGAAGTAAGTTAACAGAATTATGGAAAAAACGTATTTTTGTCTTCAAAACTGCATAAAGACTTTTATCATCCATATTATCTACAGTATAATCACTTGCGGAAAAAATACATTTTGGCGTTTATTTTAAAGCGAAAAATGTTCTTTAGTCCTTATTTAAGCAAGTTAATGTTTGGTCGCGTGACATTTGAGAAAGTTTTTTTGAATTGAAACTAAAAAGCATTTGTAAGCCTTTGTGCTAGAGTACACTTAAAAATAAAGTAAATCAACTGGCACAAAAAATAGTTTTTTTAATAGCGGGGACATTCCATGTCAACTTACACCCCTCTTTTGCCGACCATTTCCGATTTTGCTGAAATTTGGCATGTTTGTATGTTTGGATGAGAAAATGTCTCACACCAAATTTCAAGTTTCTATATTAAATAGTTTTTGATATATGAAGGTTGAAAATTAGACACAAAATCGCCGCTTGAACGCCCTTGATCGAGCAAAAGTGGCCCTCCTGGCTTTATTTTTTGTTCGATTTCAAAGATGTTAATATCATTGGAAAGCTCTTTTCAGCAGCTTATATTTTGTCGTGATCTTGTGACCTTGACCTCGCATGACCCCAAAAACCCCACTCTAGACAAAAAAAATTTTTTCAATATTTTTGTTCCTCATATAAAGGACTATCAGCATGCCAAAAATCAAAGTGAGATCTCCATGGATTTTTAAAATATTTTTTAATTAGAAAAAAATTAACAAAAAACGTGCGAAAATGATTTATTTGAAAATATCGACAAAGTTGCGAAAATATTTATTACGTAAATATCAACAAATTTGCATCATTAGGTACACCTGTTCAATAAAATGCAAATATCTTAAAAACCCATAGAGATCCCACTTTGATTTTTGGCATGCTGATAGTCCTATATATGAGGAACAAAAATATTAAAAATTTTTTTGTCTAGAATGGGCGTTTTGGGGTCATGCGAGGTCAAGGTCACAAGATCACAACAAAATATAACTTTTTTATTTATATACATAAATAAATTTAAGATATGAATATCATTGGAAAGCTGCTGAAAAGAGCTTTCCAATGATATTAACATCTTTAAAATCGAACAAAAAATAAGCCAGGAGGGCCACTTTTGCTCGATCAAGGGCGTTCAAGCGGCGATTTTGTGTCTAATTTTCAACCTTCATATATCAAAAACTATTTATTATAAAAACTTGAAATTTGGTGTGAGACATTTTCTCATTCAAACCTACGAACATGCCAAATTTCAGCAAAATCGGAAATGGCCGGCAAAAGAGGGGTGTGAGTTGACATGAAATTTCCCAGCGGTCAAAAAAATTATGAAATCAAGGTTAAACTTCATTTACTACTTCAGTTGACGGAAGGCTTGTTTTTGAATAAAACAAATTTTGTTTAGGTTTGTTAACGGCCTCGTATACAACGGTCTGTCTTTAAACGCCGAAGCTTTATCCGGTGATGTCTTTGTTAACAATACACTCAGTGAGTATTTCATGACGTATAACAATAAAAACCTAGAATATTGTTTTGTAGCCTATGATAATTTCAACATATTTTAAATTGATTTAGTACTGTAGCTTATTGTGAAATAAGTTGTTTTTAAATAGACAAAAAACTGTTTGGACAGTGTTTTCCAATCTTTTTTAATGCATTCCTCCCGTTGCTCATTTTGAAACTCTTGATAACTCAAACAAGACGTTTCGGTGGAACTATCACCTCAATCATTTTTGTTTTTTTAGAAATCAAGTCACTTATAAATATTGCTAGTTAGTTAAATGTTAAACCTGGAATCTGCACTGAATAATTGTCAGCTAGAAATTAAACTTTCTTCCAAATTAGTTTTACTTAGTATTTGGGGTCTCGTTCACGTTTTGCTGTTACTCACAGAAAGCCGGAAGCGGGCAATTCCCTCCCTTTCCTGCTATGATTTTATAACGCGGGGGCGAAGGGATATCAAATTTTTAAATTCGCAAGACAAAAACATTGTGTTGGATGTGTCTCTATAATTTCAGCCAAAAATGAAATTCAAAAAAGTGTGTAAAGAATCGATTTAGATAAGAGGTCACCAAACTTTTTCCGAAAAAAGAAACAGCAAATAACAGTAATTTAGTAAGGAAGCAAAATTTTAAAAAAGTTTTTTTTTGCTGAAAAGTAATTTCAGCAAATGTAAATTTTAGCGTATTGGAGAAGTTTTTACCAAATACGTAGTGGTTACCAAAAAAAAAGTTTTCTACTTGAGTTTGTAGATAAAAATCTTTTTCCGTGTGCAAAAAAATTTTAGCTTCAACAAGAAAGTTCACCCTTTACCAATTGTATTTGCGGGCCAAGTATATCAAACACCGCTGCCGAATTTTACAAGACTTTTTGTGTTTACTAAGTTTTTTTCTGATACGCTAAAATCTTCATTTGTTAAGAGTACCCACCCCTGGTTACTAATTTTGGAGGTTTTCCAAAATTTAAAAGTTTGTTAATTATTTTCGACCAATTGTAAAGAGAACTGACCAACACACAATCCATTCGAATTTAATCTATTTATCACAACAATTCAAATTTCACTCACTGACCCAAGCGCATACGCAAGCTTTAACACCGTAATCAAATTTACAAATAAAACAGAACAGGCCTAGAATCATTACTATTAACAACTACATAAACGAACAAATACATAAACACAAAACAAACACCTGTAAACCACCTCGACAAACACAATCCTCACTCCCTTATATATATGTTAATTCAATTCATCTAGTATTTAACCTTTATTAAGGCTTTAAAAACCCATTTTATTGACATCTGAAATATAACACATTATAAATAAAACATTACAACATACAAAATAATACTACATCTTTGTAAGAACTGAAAACGTCTTTCTGAAAATCCATTTGAATAACAATCACGACGGCGTCGTTGTTTGAAGAGGTATCCATTCCAGGTCAGACACAAACAGGACTGAGGCCGAGGGTTTATCCTTTTTCTACCCCAGGCTGCTGTACTGCTTGGATCAGATGCTGGCAGTGATGCTATCAAGCCAGCATCGGGTTTCGTAATACAAAACCGTCAGACCTCGTGCTCCATGTCGTGCCCGATGTATGGGGCACGGTATTAGAACATGGTCTGCGGTTTGTTCAGAGGCGCCACACTCGCAATTCGATGAAGGAGCGAGACCCCATCTGTGCATGGACGAATGGAATTCCCCAACACCAGTTCTTAAGCGGTTGAGCTTAACCCAAGCTACTCGGGGTAAGCCCATCCCAACAGGCCTGGCAACGGTCCTGGGCACTAAAACACGGAATTTGGAAGCATTTTCACAGTACTCCGTTTTCCATTTATGATTTGTCCACTCAGAAGCGCGGATGCTAAGTCCAGCAAAGTTTGTCCAAGAGATTCCGCGCAGCTGACACAAACGGGCGTCTGGATCTTAGTCTCACTTGGCAAGCATCTGATCACCCACTTGAAAGACCATACAATATATGATCAGGGTCCAGAGATTCACGATAGGCCAAGGAGAGTGTCGCTCCCAGTCGGCGAAGCTCAGCTGGCTGGATGCCTGAGATTATTGGTAAGTGGTCCGTTGGACTAGGACGCAGGTATCCAGTGACTATGCGTATAGCGTTGTTCAAGACACTGTCGATGAGGCAAATGTTAGCAATGCGACACCAGACGGGCGCACAGTACTCAGCTGTTGAATAAACGAGAGATAAGGTGGCTATGCGTAGTATTTTAGTACCAGCACCCCATCCCGAGCCCACGAGTCGCCTCAACAGTGTGACGCGCGAGGATAGTTGCTTCAGTGGCCCAGATGGCAGGTGCTTTCTCGCAGCCTGGGCGTGAGTAATCTGTTCATTGGTGTTAAAAATGACAGACCGGAACCAAACCTACAAAATGCAAGGGTATCCACCCATTCCGATGTTCAGCGTGGGTCTGCTGATCGGCAAACGTCCTTTTCAGGACGCGGCAATACCTGGCTATAAACAATCATGACAACAATTAATGTAAATTGAAAACCGGGCTTAAACGAATAATAGATTGAATCGATCTGAACGATCGCCGAGTTCAAATCTCATAACATTCACCCCCACAAAAATTATTCGAAACACTACAAAAAAAATCAATAATATACAGGGTCGCCGTAACGTTCAATAGGATGACGAACTCGCGACGAGCGACGTAACTGCTTTTTACTTTCAAAAATTTTGGGTTGGTCCTGATTTACGTCGTTTTCAATTTCGGGATTACTGTCAGATTGATTTAAAGCAATAGTAACGTCATCTTGCAGATCATTGCTACAGTTTCGTTTTGTTCATGCGACGAAGGTTCTGTTCTTGCATCATAGTTATTGACATGGTTTTCTCCCCTAGACATGATTACCTTTAGAGCCAAATCTCAAAGAGAAACCGCGATTTCTCTACCATCTTCTAACCTTACATAGGCATATTGTGGATTAGCTTCTAATAGTTCGACTTCTTCCACTAGTAAATCAGACTTATGTTTCGATTATGATTTTTTACATAGATAGGTCCCGGCTTTACCCAAGATGGCAACGATACACCATTAAATGATTTTCTTACATGGCGAAACATACGTTTGTGAGGAGCAGAATTTGCAGCAGTGCATAATAATAAACGAATAGAATGTAACACATTACGTGAAACATACTCCCAGTGCGTAAGCGATAGTCTTTTTACACGTAAAGCCAAAACGATTGTTTTCCAAATGATACCGTTATAACGTTCGACTTGTCCATTGACTCTAGGATATAGCTGGTAGTCCTGCTAGTAGGAACACCCAAGCTGTGCAACCACGATTTAAATTCGTAAGACATAAAATTGGCCCCCTAGTCAGTATATACATAGCTTCGCAAACCAAACATATAAAATAAATCTGTAACTTTTTCAATAATGGTTGACGCTTTTACGTTTTTGCATGCATATACAAAAGGAAAACGAGAATATTCATCAATAATTACAAGCATATATTTGTTCTCTACAGTGGTCGGGAGCGGTCCTTTAAAATCAAGACTAATTCTCTCAAACGGCTTGGTTGCTTTGATTAAATTAAAGTTGTATTTTGGTTTCAAATATTTAACTTTAACTTTACTGCAGTCGGTGAATGCTTTCACGACATTTTTATACATCATCAAAAGAAAAAGACAAATTTTTTATTTCAACTAATGAAACAATCTAGTTATGCCGGGCTAGCACAATGCTTTGTGTAGTTCGTCCAAAGATTTTAGCGAAGGGAGCGATATTGATGCTGCAGCGGCTCTAGAAAAAGTGTCGGGAACACAATAAGGTTACCTGGTCTATATATGGTTGTAAAATCATAAGGAGCAAGTTCTAGGCGCCATCGTTGAATTTTATCGTTTTTCATCTTTGAGGGGTGCTTTAAGTCAAGCATAAATAAACGTTGTGTTGGTCAGTTACCAAATTAAAATGCTACCCAATAAGCAAGTGCTTCCATTTTCGTAGAGCTTCAATGATAGCGTACGCTTCTTTCTCTACAGAAGAATGCTTTTGTTCAGTGCTAGAGAGTCCGTGCATGAAATGCCACTGGCTTGCTGTTTTAATTCAGAGTAGCAGCAATAGCAAAATCCGAAGCCTCGGTTTCGACTGTAAATGGTAAATCGTCGTCAATGGGTTGTAAAGTAGCTTGAGACAATTTATTTTTCATTACGTGGAAAGCGTTTAACGCATCTTTTGATAATGGAAACGAATCAGTTTGAACAAGCGGTCGTATAAGAGCAGAATAATTAGGAACCCATTTTGAGTAATAACTAAACAAACCCAAGATTCGCTGCAGTTGTTTCTTTGTTGTAGGTTGTTGTAAATCATTCAAAGCTGCAACGCGTTCGGGATCGGGTTTAATTACTCCATTTAGATGTAACAAAAGTTTGATTAGATAACAATTATACAATTATAGAGGCATTTTTCTTCATTGAACGTAAAGTTATCTTTTTTGGCCGCTTTCTTCAATGCTTCCAAATTCTCATCATGGGATATTTGGTCCATTCCTCCGACAATTATGTTGTCTAAATAAACATTGACGTACTTCAAATCATGACGTTTAATAAATTGGTTCATCACTCGCTGGAAAACTGGGACGGCATTAGAGAGTCCAAGCGGCATTGCTTTCTATTGATACAATTCCGATCCTGATTGAAAAGCGGCGTATGGACGATCTTTCTATCGAATTCGAATCTGATGATACGCTGATTTTAAGTCAAGTGTACTAGTGATTTTTCCATTTGGCAACTTTGTTTACGATTAACGATATGCTAGGCAAAGGATAAGCGTCTAAATGCGTAAATAAATTGATGGTTTGACTGTAGTCAATGGACATTTGGTTCTTTTTCCCATTGTCGACCATAAAAGGCTATGCCCTCCAAGGAGAGTTACTTGGCTCGATCCGGTCTTCTTACAGAAGTCTTACGGTTTCTGCTTTTATAATTGCCACATCAACGGATAAAAATTTTCTGGTTTGTATTGCTATAGGTTTGCATCGTGCCGACAGGTTATCGCCGAACAATTGCGGGTGAGGTACATTGGCAACAGACATAATAGTTGAAACAACAAGTTTTGGTATTTTACCTTGAAATTTAACCGTTACACTTTTCTATTGTTGCAAAAAGTCGTCCCCAATTATTGCCTCACAATTAAGTTGGGCATCACATGAAATTTGAAATTCTTATAGAAGTTGCCAACAAAAGTCAAATTCAAATAACACACGCCACAGATTTCGGTTTTCAAGGGACAAATCAGCCATATTTGCAGCAAATTTTGTACTTTTATAGTTTAACCATGTTGTTTCGCAAAATTTTTTCAAATATAACTATTTGTACTTTCTGTGTCAACCAAAACATAAACATTTATGTTGTTAATACGAATCACTGTTAGTAAATGTTCCGAAAAAGTTTACTGTAAATTTGTCACAGAAGCTAACAAAGGTTATGACACGCAACTTAATGATTTTCGTTTTAAGCAATATTTTGCATAGTGTCCTAGTTTACCACAATAATTGCAAATTTCACTTTTCTCAGGACATCGATTTCGTGGATGCCACATAAAACCTTCGCAAAAATAACACAAATTTTCGAGACTGTTTACTTGATCGATTTCATAGAGCATTAACATTTTGATCGTTCGTGTCGCTTTGATTAGAAGTTACGGTAATTCATAGAACTGGGAATTATTTACGGTATATGCCCCACCAGAATACTAGGCTTGATCTGAAGAATATGATTCAAAAGAAACTTTTGCAAGTTCAAGAGCTTGAGCTTTTTCGTAAGCTTCGACAAAAGTTAACGTTCGATTCTCCTTTCTCTGCCTAATTATGTTTGACGAAATACCGCTGATAAAGGAGTCTTTTTCTTGGCATCTATATATTCTATAGCAGTTACAGCAGTAAAACTACAATTTTGACTCAGTTTGTCAATGCATAAGACGAACTCATCAATAGATTCACCAATGTTTTGTCGTGCTGTTGCTATAAGATGCCTGGCATACATTTCATTTCGTGGTTTTATAAAAAGTTTTTGTAACATTTCAATAGCTGTTTCATAAGTAGTTTCTTCTTGTATAAGTTTATACGGAGGAGCTGTTAAGTGAGCGGTAAGCACATCCAATTTTTAAAAAGCATTCTCACCTCCTGGCAACGGATCGATAAACTTTGAAAACGTTTTAAACTAGAACTTCCAATCATCTTCAGCAGATGATAAGCTATGGTCAATAGCTAATTTCTCTGGTTGCAAAAATTTCAGGTTTGCTTGAACCATCATGTAAAAAACAGAATAACAAAAATAGGCTTTTAAATTGTAATATATTAATTCAACTCATTTAGCATTTAACCTTTATTGAGCCTTTAAAAATCTATTTTATTGATATCTAAAAAAAAACACATTATACATATAAAACATTACAACATGCGAAATAATACTACATCTTTGTAAGAACCGAAAACGTCTTTCTGAAACCTCATTCGAATAACAATCATGACAACAATTACTGTGAATTGAAAACCGCGCTTAAACAAATAATAGATTAAATCGATCTGTACGATTGCCGAGTTCAAATCTCATAACACACAACAATACAAATTTCACTTATTTACCCAAGAGTATCCAGAAGCTTTAACACCGTGATCAAATTTACAAATAAAACAGATCAGACCTTGAATCATTACTCTTAACAACTACATAAACAAACAAAGACGAACACAAAACAAACACCTGGAAACAACATCTTGACAAAATTGATCACAAACACAATCCTCACTCCCTTTGAAGCACCATTGCAAAACTGTCCGACCAAAACCACATACACAACAAAACAGAAGCATCCGCTTCGAAACAAAAACAGCCATCTCAAACCATCCGATCGTTTTTAATTTAGACGGGGTAATGGAAATAGTCTCTTACATTATCGTTGGACTGCTCATGGACAGAATCGGACGTCGATTAATGCTGACCTCAATGTTGTGTCTATCAGCTGTCGGTCTCTTGTGCGCAGTGATTGTTGGTGAATACGCGACTAATAACAGTAGGTAACATAATCATAACCAAAATTTTTTAAAGGTAATTTTATCTGGATAAAAAATTGGTCAAAAAACAATTTTTTGAAGACGGCAAAAAATAATTTCAGCTTATTACCTTAATTTTTGTTGTTCCTCTAAATTGATAAATAAACAAACAAAAATTAAAACAGCGTATTTCTTTTTTTCTGATACATTAAATTTACTTAATTATAATAGCTTAGCTTAAAAACAAGACGACTTAGTGAGGGCAACACGGCCCGGGGCAACCCGTCTCAGAAACCAGTGTTTTGTTTGATTGCTTTTATTATTAGTTTACTTTTTGGCTTTTGCAGTAAAGTAAAGATGCTGCTTTTGTTTTTATTTTACAATAAGAAAGTTTTCGTTCAAAAACATTTTTTCTGGTTTCCAAAACTCTTGCCCAGTCTGGTGTTTAAGGCTGGCACCGCTCCTGGTTAGAACAAATAAAAAAAAGATATGAAGACGCGATAATCTTTTTTTTATGTATTTCTATCGCCAAGACAATCAATTTAAGAATGATTTCAAAAGCACTTCTGTTTTTAGATACATTTTCATGTTTATTAGAATTGAATTTACAATTCGGGTATAATCTAAATTTTTTCAAAAGCACAATAGCTTGTGCTGTCATAAAGTAATAATAAGTTATTTACTCTGTGGTCTTCAATAAATCTATCGTTTTGTGATATAAAATAGAATTAAAAACAATTAATTTTTTAGTTGTACAATTAGTTAAAAATAAAATTGGTTTTGGTTTAAAAAAAAAAACAATTAGCTTTGAGAAAAAAGTGTCCAACACTTTTGGTTCATAGCCAAAAATTAAACCCCGTAATTAATTTATTTAAAAGTTTTCTTTATAACATTGGTACTCAACCTTTGGCCAAACTTAGGTCAAATTTTTGCCTGTAAATCTATCGCGAGCCACATTCTGTTTAGTAATTAAAGTAAAGACTTTTTGTATTTTCTTGGTCTTCATTTTGATTTCAACATAATATTTTTGAATTCACCTCTCTGACAACTAAAATTCCGACTTCAAATTTACCGGAAGACCAAAATTCACTTTGGTGTTTTCATAGTTTCAAAACATTTCAAAAAAGTACCATCAATTCTAAAAATTCGCAATTTGAAAAAAAATCATCACATCTCTTTGCTGTTTTCCCAATTTCGTTCAGCCGCAATGTAATAATGCAAGTTGATTGAGCGTCTGGGTAAAAATTTCTTTGCAGGCCGCGGGTTGGGGAGCTCTGCTTTATAGACCTAACAATAAAACACTTCTGACAAATTACTTTAAAGTTTCAATAAAAACGAAATTTTCTTAACAGCTCTGGACACCGTTGCCACTGCATTTGCATTTATTGCTAAAATAGGAATTTCGGGATCGTTTGCAGTTCTATATAATTTTACATCCGAATTATATCCAACAGTAGTAAGGTGAGTTTTGTATTTACATAGAGTAGGCCATGTAAAGTGATTCCCATACCCAAGATGTTTCCAACTGCTCCGTCGCGACGTTCTGGTGCGTCATTTTAATAGTACAAGGACGTTCCCAGAGTTTGACCGTTGATTAACTGCCCACTAGAAGTGGGACCTTCCGCATTTGTGCACTATCTGGGTTGAAAAGCTAGCTAACGAGAGTTTAATATAAATAGTGAAGATCTTTTTGGGGAGATTTTCACCATTATTTATAGTAAGTTTTGCGTTCAAAACCTAAAACTAACATCAAAAAAATTGTTGAAAAGCAAGAAAAGTCTTCACTTGACTTCATTCTAATTTGATATAACTTTTAGGAGCAACGGAGTGGGCTTGGCTTCAACTGCTGCCCGATTGGGAGGAATAATTGCTCCTTTAGCTATAGCTGTTCCAGAAACAATTTCCTGGCTTCCAAATGTTATTTTTTGTGTTGCTTCTTTTCTGGCTGCTGGACTAGCATTAACCATGCCGGATACAACTAAAATAAATATGATGGAAAGTATCGAGGAAGCTGAAGATTTCTATAGCGGAAAAGTACCAAAACTTTCAAAAGAAGAATCAAATTTCAGGTGTAATTCCTATGTTTTTTAATTAAAGTAAAGTGAGAGGTATGGTCATGCAATTAATAACGCCGTTTTTTTGAAACAGGTTGATCTGTACAAATAAAAAATGTAACGGTGCTACTTTTTTTAAAGTCTCTGTTGATTCAAGTTAAATAAAGACTTGAAACTATATATTTTTAAGGCGCATGCTGAAACAAGATATGACTATATACCTGTAGAAGGTTATGGTTAAAAAGATGGCTTAATCACTTTTTCCTAATTTAGCGTTGAAATAGTTTCTTATTAAAAAGTTGCATTCACCTAAAATTGTGTTGAAACAGACCCTTGAAGAAAAAAATTTTCGGAAGTGGTTTCATAATAATTTTTGTTTCTTTATTACTTATAGTTAAAAAAAACAAAATGCTGTCCATATTTCAGAAGAATTCAACAATCATTTTCAATTAATACCTTAAAATTTGGTACAGTAGCTTATTTCTCTTCTGATCTATGCTTTTTTCGTTCATTCAAAAAGAAAAAACAAAGATTGAACTTTATTGATTAGGTCTTAATTAAGGGATAATTTTTAAAGTTTATAATCGGTGTAATGTGATATGCTGAATATTTGCAGAAGTGAGAATGGATCAGGTGCTGTAAACGAATCCTTTCAACACGACTCCTTGCTGAACAATGAAGTATCAAATGCTTAGCTAAAAATAAAAATTTGCAGTTTCGTTTTTTATTGAATATTTTTTTGTTTGTTGTCATGTTAAAATTGACTCATATGCGATATGATTATTAAAAAACTTTGTACCGAAAGTTTGATTTTTCTAAAACAAAAAATTGGCAGTTAAAACAATTGTGTTAAGCCTATTTTGCAAAAATTTAGCTTAAATATTCACCTAATAATCGAAATAAGTACTACGAAAAGAAACAACATTAATACAGTATATAGAAACATGTTTGCCAAATCTGAGTACAAGTGTTTATATTTGCAGGACTGTCTGCGAAATTTGAGAGACAGTTTGACTTCTCATAAGAGCTTCCCATTATTACGTTCTCATTTTGCATAAGCCGGGTAAACTGAGGGTTGAATTTGACTTTGCCAAAAACTTAATTGGCATTTTGAACGATAAACTTGTACAAAGCTTGGATTCGGCCATTGTTATTTTATGTGCTTCTCCGCTTTTGAAAAGAGAAATCCGCTTGGATTCTGGACATATGAGCAGCGTTTCATAAAATAGGGGTATCAGGAAACAAATTACGCTTAGATTTTTTTTAATGAGCAACACAGAAAAAGTAAAATTTGGAAGATAGAGGTAGAATCTTTAAAGCATTACCATCACTAAACTGCGGCAACTTCGGCTTTAGACCAAGCCTAAACAAATTTGATCATTTTATTTACCTATCAATACCATCATAAGTTTTACGTTGAAGACAAGTCGGTTTCAACCATAAAATAAGCTTTCATCACAAAACGGCATATCTCAAAAAATTCTTTCTTGACCAGTGCTCCGCAACCAGTGTGCCGCAAGACGATGGTAGGTGTGCCATGAAATCCGGTAATTTGAAGACACTTTTTTTTCAAAAATGAAAACTTTTATTTTTTTGAAATTGGGTTTTACAACATCTGCATGGACCTTTTGCTGACTTAGACTCTAGCTGGGCTCTCTAATTCATTAAAAAAACCATCAATTCTATTTTTTGTTCAACTTGATTAGGTTTTTTACATTCTTGGTCGAGGGGTGAAATTTTCAAAATTTCTACCGTAAGTAAAAAAAGGTTGTTAACCACTGCTCCAAACCAGAGTTTCGCCAACAAATACCATTTTAAACCATCAAAAATTGATTAAAACGATTCAAAAGTTGTGGGTTTAGTTTAGACAATATTGTGAATTAAAAGTTACTTTGCGACCGTTGAGCGTAGAGCAATAGTTTCATCTTTAACAGTTGTCTAATTGAAAACAATTGAGAAGGAAAAGATGCTTTTTACCAACGACAGTCAAGGATTTTTGTGCAAGTAAGGGCTCGTTTCCACTACCAGCGTTGGCGGGGCCGCGGGAGTATTCTTTGTTTGTTTATTGATTTTTTGTTTCTTTCCGTGGTTAAGCGCTAAAAAAAGCAAAAAGATCAATAAAGCAAACAAAAAATACTCCCGCCAATGCTCGTAGTGGAAACAAACCTTAATTCTAAAGACAAAATTTCCTCTTTAAGAATTTCAGAAACAAAAAGCTGATCAGAATTAAACTATCAGCAGAGATTAAGTTTCAACAGTTGGGAAAACTTATTTGTTTGATTAAAACTAGGCTTTTGAAAATAGGACCTGTTTTTCTTCGAACTTTTGTGAGAAATAAAGGAGATACTTTGTGCTACAAAGTGGAGCTCATCGAGACCAATTCAAAGTTTATCCATGTTTGTTTTAAAGATGGTAAAGAATTTACAATTTCAACAAAATATCAGACTCCTAATCCTTTTCAAGACTCTACTAGTGGTAGCAACGGCCAAAAAACATTTGTATCTAACGATAACACTGAAAAAAGATTCCTTCTAATCTTGATGAATAACACCTCAAATTACTTGTAAAAAAATTATTAGTTTCAATAAATAACCTAATACTGATATATATACCATTATAAATAAACGTGTATATACACTGTACATGGATATTCTTAGTGAGGTAGGACACATTCCAGTCTGGTAGGCCACATACCGTACTAGAATCAAAGCGGTAGGTCACCTACCGACACCAATCAATGTTAGGTAGACCACTAACACTTACAGGATCAGACCACTATTGCTTAGAAGCATTTGACATGCCAGCATTATACTTTTGACAAGCCAGCATTTAAATTTTGGCAGCGTTTGGAAACTGATTATGTGATTCATTCATCGATTTGTTGTTTTGCTGTCAAGGTTGTGTTATATTCGAATTTTGTCACGTAAATCGCATCTTTTTGATTAATCCATTTTTTATTGCCTTCTTGGGAAATTCTATGCCTCGTTAGCAAATTTTTTTGAGATTCAGAAACGCTCTATTGCCTGCTAGATTGGTCAAGTCTAATTAGAAGAAAAGCCGATTAGAGTGAGAGTTAGTTTAGAGAGAAAGTAATTGGTTTAAAAGAAACTAAGTTCTTCTTAAGCTTCTTAAAAAATTCAAAAAATTTTGAGCCCGTTTTGGGCCCGTTTTGGGTCCGCGAGAATAGTTTACGCGGCGTTTTTTTCTCTTTTATCTTTTAGAACAATGTGGTCCATTCTAAACATGAAATTGCAAGGTAAAAAACAAAATACAGTATATTTTAACTGGTTCGACATATAGAAGGTTTTTGCAAGAAATATAATCGAATATGTCTTCAAGGTGGTTTGGCTTCAACAGTTCATAGATGGCTTGGCTTCAACAGTTCAATAAGGCGAAGTTACCAGCTTTAATTTTTACTATTGCACACGTGCGCCCCAACTCGAGAATAAAATCACGATCAAACGAAGTTATTGTTATATATCAGGGATACTCAACTGGCGGACCGCGGTCCGAATCCGGACCTTTTGATGGTTGAATCTGGACCTTTTCAAAATTATACATAAGGAATGTAAATCCAATTTTCATACCAAAATTCACGAAGCGTTATTTATTAAAAAATTTAATCTTGGTTTAAATCGTCAGCTTTTTGCAAATGGTTCTTCATTTCTACTAAACGCTTCTTAATAATTTGGTTTTGCTTTTAACTGTTAGTCACAATGCATAAATATCTGATTTCTTTGTTTTGACATCTTTGATGTTCTCCTGACTGATTGTCGCGGTAACAAAAAGCTTTCATGTGTAAATAATTAATTTCGTTGTCTTCATCTCTTTGATTCTCACGTATGTCTGTAATTTTTATTTTAAGTTTTAACTTTTCTTGAAAAGGGCTTAACACTAGAATTACCGGTGCGGTCATTTTGACCGTTTTTGATTAATCGTTCGTGTCTCGGCTTAGATAAGTGTTAGAATATTAAAACTTTCTGACTTTTTCTAAGTCTTTGTCAACCGTATTTGCTTGTTAATTTTTATTGCATTACAATAAGCACAGCGGGGGTTGGGGAGCGATATGCCTTAAATTGCCAACGGTCATTTTGACCGGAAAGCAACTTGTAATTTCTCTACAATTTAAATTGCCTTTACAATAAAACCTTTTGTTGTGTTACTATTTCAAACAATCGTGCAACAATTACAGCAATATCTGGCAACAGTTAGCTACTAGCTAGTTCATAATGTTGAGCCATTTATTGCAGAATGACGAGATCAGAACGAGTTAGTAGTATACAAACTCTAGCTTGGCTGAACGCGGTTGAAGAAGATAATTCGGGGGGTGAAAATAAAGGTGAAAATGTTTGTGAAGGCTTAGATCAAGGGTAATTCTAGTGCTAAGGATGCCGTTTAAAATTGAATGTTTTGATGAATATACTAATAAAATTATTTACTTTAGAGTAGCACAGCTCATTAAAAACTAAATCTAATTTTGCTTAAACTATAACATCTTCCAAGAGAAGAAAAGTTGATTATGAAAATCGTTTGTTCAAGGATAGATCGGTATGCGCTCATTCTTCCAACAGACAGCTCAAATCACATTGCCTTGCATGCAGTCAAAAAATTGCTTTGGTTAAAAGTAGTGATTTGAAACGGCATTATGAAAGTAAACATAGCGAATTTGAAAGGATTTATGAGCAAGGTACAGAGGAATGAAAGCAAAAAATAAATCAACTTAAATCTCAGCATGAAATGTCAACCATTTTCTTGCCAATGTGACGACAGCCCAAGAAAAAGCAACAGAGTGCTCTCTAAGAATAGCTTGGATTTCAGGGAAGCACAAAAAGTCTTTCAATGAAGCAGAAATTGTTAAGGAATGCATGATACAGACCGCTGAGATATTTTTTGGTGGTAAGAAAAGAGATGAAATACTCAATAAATAAAACAGTTTCCGCTCTTTGATTCCACAGCAATGAGGAAAACCGAACTATTGGCTGAAGATCTTGTTTTGCAACTTAATGAAAGACTGAAAAGCATAAAATATATTTCATTAGCTATTGACGAATCAACTGATATGACCAACAATTCTCAACTTATAGTGTTTGTCGTCGTCGTTTGAAGGGTATCCACTCCAGGTCAGACACAAACAGGACTGGGGCCGAGGGTTTATCCTCTTACTACCCCAGACTGCTGCACTGCCTGGATCAGATGCTGGCAGTGGTGTCATTAAGCCAGCATCGAGTTTCGTTATCCAAAACCGTCAGACCTCGTACTCCATGTGGTGCCCGATGTATATGGCACGCTGTTAGTACATGGTCTGCGGTTTGCTCAGAGGCGCCACACTCGCTATTCGGTGTAAGAGCGAGACCCCATAGTGTTTGTGAGATACTATGATGAAAGTAAGAGAGAATTTATTGAAGACCTGTTGGGTGTGACGGCTCTTAACGAAAGAACACAAGGAGAAGATATCTAAAAAGCCTTAAAAAGCATTGCAGAATCGATTAATATTGAAATAAAATCTTTCATTTCACTAACCATAAATGGAGCTCCCGCAATCCTTAGCAGAGGAAACTCGTTGAGCGAATTCTAAAAGATAATCCCGATTTGATAACTTACCACTGTATCATCCACCAAGCGATACTGTCTGCCACCCTGGGAGATGAATATCGTAAAGTCATAGAAACTATTATCAAACTAGTGAACTTTCTTCGATCGACATCTGCATTACAGCATCGTTTTTTACGAAATTTTCTTTACAAAATCAATGAAGATTATACGGATTTACTTCTTCATAACAATGTAAGATGGTTAAGTAAAGGGAAAGTTTTGAAGCGATTTTGGTTAATCAAAAAGGAGATAATGGTTTTTCTCGAGGATCAGAGCAGTGTAAAATCAAAAACATTTTTGACGTTTCTAAGAGATGATAGACAAATGGAAATTGTTGGGTTTTTGACTGACATTATGTCACACCTCAATAATTTGAATGTAAAGCTACCAGGAAAAACAGCACACTATTTCTGACTTGATCACTACAATTCGCTCTTTTCAGAAAAAATTAGAAATTTTTAAATTTGATATTCAGAACAACTTTTTTCATTTTCCAAAACGTTTGGAGCAGTGTAGAGAGAAAAAATATAACAAATATATCTAATTTATTCAAAAGTTGATTAAAAATTTTTTGGCAAGATTTGATGACTTTTCTATCGGAAAAGAGTTGCTACTATTTATCGAAAACCCCTTTCTGGTAGTGGATACTACAGAATTCTCAGTTAAAGCCAAAGATATATTTAAATGATTTGATGCAGCAAAAATTCAACTGGAGCTAATTGAATTTCAGGAAAACTTAGTGGTGAAAAAACTATTTTGTGATTGTAAATCAGAGAATTTTTGGTCCAAGGAAGGGTTCTCAACTAATTATCCTACTCTTTGCAAACTGGCTCTGCAAATTCTCACTATGTTTGGATCCACTTACTGCTGCGAGTCTGCATTTTCAGACATGAACTATATAAAAAACAAGTTTCGGATCAGAATGACCAATGAAAACCTTCACCATTGCCTTTGACTCGCTGTCATTACCTTACAACCAAGATTTAAGGCATTGGCAAAAAACAAAAACTGCAATTTTTCCCACTAGATTAGTAGCGAAAAAAAATTGTTAAAATTTTGTTTTTGTATAATTTGTAATTTGATCTAGATTGACGCAATCCGTATTTCTTCCTTAATACGAGTAGAAAGGTTTTTTCCCCATCTTGCTAACATCATTGATTGTGTTAAGTTTTACAGAAGTGACCGGCCCTCAGAAAATTTTGAACTTTTGTGACTGGACCTATGCAGAATATAGTTGAGTATCCTTGTTATATGCTGTAAGGTTCCATGCCTTGTGTTTTTGCTTTTGATCTTGCGATCTTGTTTTTTTTGAGATTTTTGGCTGAATCTTATGTTTTTTTTATCAAATTGATGTTTAGTCGTAAAAAAAAAACCGTACAAGATATTAGTCTACTTGCTATACCAAAGGGGCACTTTTTTAGTTGAAAAGTCACTCGCCGAAGTAATGTAAAGAGCGTTTTTCAAAGGTTTAGTTTAGGGATGTCTCATTTGAGGCCCACTTAAGGTTTTGATGTGGCCCATTGTCTATTCCACGTCTTTAAATATACGGTATTTTCAAACCGGTATCGAAACGTTTCCGGAAATGAGTTCCGCGAGTTTGCTTCGTACACATTTGAGACGAAAATGGACAAATCAGAATTTGATTTAAAGTGAAGACCTTTTTTTAGAGATTGACAAATCAGAGTCTGATTCAAAGTGAAGACCTTTTTACGACCCGCTGACTTAGCTCAATTTAAAATTTGGCTCACAATGAAAAAAAGTTGGACATCCCTGGTTTAGTTCAACCGTAGAATGAGGGAGGATAAACCGTGACCAAAACTTGATCATTTCAACGGCGCTCCGTACTTGGCCCTCGCTTTCAATGTCATTTTAACATCGTTCTCAGTTTCACGATGTTGTGAACGTCAACAATATAAAACATATTTTAATAACAATAAGTAAGCAATCTGTGCATTTGACATAGAAAAAAATAACGGAGAATGACAGTACAGTAAATTTGCAGTAGATAAAAGCTTCTTCTTTACCCACGCATTTAAATCGCAAAAAATGATAAAATATAATTCCTAAATGATAAAATAATTAACTGTTATAGTGTACGTATTTGTAAGTTAAAAATATATTATGCATTTACTTAGTTTTGTTTTGTTTGAGACTGTAAAACTGTTCAGTTTACGTTTAAGCCATGTGAAAAAATAATGACTACTGGGCTGTATTCTAGTAAACTCGGCAATTGAAGATACATTGCGATTAAACGTTCATTGATGACATTTTGATTTCGGTTTACCCACACTTTATCACGCGATATTTTATCACGCGATTGTTAATCACAGACATTAAACAACTAGACATTTAATCATGTATACACATTAACACTACGAGACTTTATCCCTTAGACATTTTATCGCCACACATATCATCACGTGGACATGTAAGCACGTGTGCATTTAGTTAACACTACGAGATTTTATCACTTAGACATTTTAGCGCCACACAGATCATCATGTGGACATGTAAGTCATAGACGTCCAGGGCGCAATGAATGTTATCGGTCTGCAATCTATCCCCAGAAACATGAAATCATTTTGAAAGTGCATCGGAAGGAATTGCTAGAACTATAAACTCAATCGAGGGTTGGCATTAAGCACTATTTCAGTGTCATCACGCAACGCTATGGACTATAAATAACGTCATTATAACTTTTTTTGCGTGATTAAGTGTATGTGTAATTAAATTTTTAAATAATTAAACATTTGGTGATTAAATGTCTGTGATTAATAATTGGTGAATAAATGTTAGGTGATGAAATGTCTGTATACCTTAATTTCATGATTAATTGCATAAAATAATGGCATTAATAAGAAAATTATGTTTGCAACACTAGTTAAAGTTGAACGAATTAAACAGAACGTTGATGTTAGGAGGAAGTTGAGCACTGTACCCAGGGCCGTAACTTAGTCAGGTGGGGCCCTGGTGCAAACATCTATTATGGGGCCCCATTTTTTTCTGTACTTAATATTCGATTCAGCTACTTTTCTTAACACATAAATCATTGACAACTCAGCGTTAGAGAAAGATTTTTCAAGTGAAATAATGAGTCAAAAAAAGCATTGAGCTGAACAGGTTAAAGAGGCTAAAGCTAAGTTTACTCTGCCTGCAAATGAAAGGCTATAATTGGAATAAAACTTCACCAAGGTTGTACGGTTCAACATAATTTTTGTGATTGCAGTGTATTAAAAGTGAAATAATGGCATAGCAAGGATTTTCTGGAGGCAGGTTACAACAACAATTTTTTGGTTGTTTAATAAAAGTTAAAACAAATAAACGTCGCAAACAAAAATCGTTTTATACTGACAAAAAAAATTATGTGCAACCTTTTGAGGCAAGGTGCTTTGTGAGCACTATTAACGATATTTCAGCAAAATGGAGATGTGCTATGCAATGCGGATAAATTGTTTAACCCAAAAAGAATTGGATCTTTTGTAGATAGCCCCCGCCAAAAAAACACCCCCATCACCGCTCAAATAATGTGAGTGGCGGTTGTTTTTCTCAAATCTCAAATAGTTGTTTTTCTCAAATCTCACATTTTCGCATTAGTGGCAGGGGCTTTCTACAAAAGGTCCAAAGAATTAACGTACAGTACACTGACATCACTGCAAAACACAAACTAATAAAACATAATACGTTGAGGTCAATTAAGTAGGCTACCGTAAATTACTTGCGGATATTGGGAAACTTGAAATTTTTCGGTCTTGCTTTTGTACTACAGAACTACTGGATAATTTTTCTAAAGTCGAAATTTTTAGCTCGTTCATTTTCTATTGATACCAGAGCCAAACCGTTAAGTCTCTCTTGGGACATGGAGCTTCGAAGAAAGTTTTTGATCAGTTTGAGTTTAGAAAAAGACCTCTCTGCAGTAGCAACTGTTACAGGTACTGACATATACATCATGTATGCCGTACAAACGTCAGGATAAGTTGTGGCAAGTGATGCATTTTTAACAATCAAAAAAGAAGCCATTTCTTTAGCAGTTTGTGCAATCCAATAGCAGATGAATCCTCAACTTCGATAAACGCTTCAACAGCTTTCAGTTCTAATGGCGTTCCATCATCGTGATAATCGATTTCGACGTATTTCACTTAACTGGTCTTTTTTGTTGACATCTTGAGTTGTATCAAGAATAATGGAAAAATGAGCGCTTTGTAGTTTGCTTTTTATATTACGGAGAACTTCTTCAGCTAGTACCGATATTAGTTTATTTGGTATCAAAGGACTTAAATATTTTGGAGAACTTTTAGATATTTGTAAAAGTTTGTCTAAAACAGTGTCGTATTTGGCAAGAAGCTGTATGATAGAGAGAAAATTGCCCTTTTTATCCTTCGAAAGTTCTTCACTGGATCCGCGAGAAAGTAAGTTGCACTTTGCTAACATCAACGTAACATTCACTAGTCTTTCCAAAACATTTTGCCAAAAGTTTGTTTTTTCCAGCAAAGACTCGTGCAACGCTTCTTCTATTGCCCCCTGTTTCTCCATTGCTCGCATATGAACACGCCTCCGCATAATGTGTGGAGCTTTCATGGCTTCGAATTTGCTGCGATAAATGCCTCCAGTCATTTAAATCTGTTGTACTCCAAGGGTTTTGAAGTGCGTAAGAAGTCCCTGGAGAGACATTTTTGTGAGAAAATAACCAGTAGGGCTGGCAGTATACACGGTCCATACTTGATGATTAACATAACTGACGTAACTGGAGATCCAACTGATATCACTTTACAGACTTGACTGAAAAAAATCGCTTATCGCTTTTCTCCGCATAATAAGCTGTTTTCTGTCCGTTACTTTGTTTCTTGCTCAGTATAGCTAACTTCAGTACAGCTCGTTTGTTTTATGTTTAGCACCACTCAATTATGTGCTATAATTTACTTTACTTATTGTAATTATAGTTTTTTAAACGAAATAACGGCGTTGGCCCAAACGCCAACTACACCATCGGTTGACTCTATTCGAATAAGTAGTCACACAACCTGCGGCTGACCTCCTTGCTGAAGCACACGCACGGTTCGCAATGAATGAATGTATGCACAAACGAAAGCACGATGCGAACGATAGTACGAAGTATGACACGATTGTACGATAGTACGGTTCTTCTGTAATCACAGAAGCACTTAATATTAATAAACAACCACTAACTGCTGATAATTTTATACAATTATTATATATATCGACAATGAACATACCAGGCTTGTTGGGCCACAATACCGCCGGTCGATGTTTTTGGTAAATAATATTTGCTGAATCTTGTCACAGAATTAACAAAATACTTCCAGCATTAACAATTAGCATTAACTTACTTAAATAAACTTATTCAAATAGAATGTAAAAAATACAAACAAATCAGAAATTTAAAACCATAAAACTGAAATTAAAACTTTAAATTAAATATCACTAGCTAATCAATTAGCTGCTTCTTGTTTAAATTCTACTCTGCTTAGTGAACAAATTACACGTTTTACAAAAGGCGAAACAATGGGCATTGTGACTGAATTACGAAGCACATGTGTGAAATTAGGTTGCCGCATGAAAAACTAAAAAGGCAAACGAAAATAAGGAAAATGTTAAACTTAAAATCTTACAGTAATGATATTTACACTTCACAATTGTTTGCGTTTAATTAACTAAAAGATTACGGGCATCTAAATAAAACACAACATAAACAAATAGATTAAATTAAACTTCAACAGAAAACTATTATTTATCACAACTCAAAACTCAGCAACTATCTGTACATAGCTGCAAAACCTCTGAACTGAAAATTTAACAACAGTCACGCGTTGATTAGGTTGTCAAGAAAAGCGTCAATGGCTTACAACAAAAGCGCTTCATAAAACTTAATTCAAAGTTTTATTACATTTTCCCTCCCTTAAAATAAGAGCTATACATAAGTCTTAATACATCATGTGCTACTACATAAAATGACTAAAAGGAAGAATACACAAAATTGACAGAATACAACAACAACTCAAAACAAGAATTAGTAGTAAGTTAGGCGATCCGGTGGCCGCCTATCGCGAGTAGATCTGCGTAATTCAGGTTCACTTTGAGAATTCTCTCTCTCGGTTCGTAGCAGGGCTGCGAACTCGAACTCGAACTCAAAGAACTCGGCAATTTTGGCCGAACTCGAACTCGAACTCGAACTCGAAAAATAAAAATTTCTGAACTCGAATTTAAACTCGAACTCGAAAAAAGTTTGTGGAGTTTGAGTTCATTTAATGAGTAAATTTGACTATAATATTTCTCAGCGATGGTGCCCAATTATAATTTGCTACCCTCTTTTATTTTGTTTAATAATAGATTAAAATTGGTAACATTGATGACAAAGCAATTTTTAACATGTGCTCAGTCTTTCGCGGTTGAATTATCCTCTTAACTCTATTCCGACTGTATTTTTTCAACTCTATTTTGTGAACTCGAACTCGAACTCAAAAAATTGAAATTTAAAGAACTCGAACTCGAACTCGGACTTGCAATTTTTTTTGTGAACTCGAACTCGAACTTGAACTCGATTAAAAATGCTTCGAGTTCGCAGCCCTGGTTCGTAGTTTATCATTATTCTGTTGATCTTCAAGGGAAGGCGTAGATGATGAGTTTTCTTCTGGTTGGCCTTGAATTTCAGTTTCGTTGCTTGTCAGACGTTCGCTTTGGAAGTTGTCATTTACATAATACTGTTTTTGAGACACGGGTGCGATGTCACGCAATGTGACAGTTTTTTCATGACCGTTGGGCAATCGAACTCTGGCATAATTTGGGGTGGCATGTATAAGTTCTACTTCATCGACTAACGGTTCGTGTTTACTTGTTCTAACATGTCTCTTCAGCAAAACGTTACCAGGTAAACTTAGCCACGTTGGGGTGGACAAACCTAGACAAGAGCGACGACTAAAATTGAAAAGTCGCTCGTGAGGGGTTGTGTTAGTAGCGGTACAAAGTAACGAACGGATAGAGTGCAATGTGTCAGGCAACACAACTTGCCACTGTTCGATGGGTAAGTTTCTCCTCTTTAAAGATAGTTTTACAGCCGTCCATATAATAGCATTATAACGTTCGCACTGCCCATTGCCTTGTGGGTTGTATACAGAGGTATAACTAGTTGATACTCCACGTTTATTTAAGTAACTAATAAACTCTTGAGATGTAAAGCACTTACCCCGATCTGAATGAATATAAGACGGCAGCCCAAATGTGGTAAATAATTCGTTAAGACATCGAATGACTGTTCTTGTCTCCATGTTTCGACAAGGAAAGGCGAACGGAAACCGGGAGTACTCGTCCATGACTGTCAGTAAATAATAATTTCTATAAGCCGATGGAAGGGGACCTTTAAAATCAATGCTCATAGGCGCTCAAACGGTTGAGTAGCTTTAATTAACGGTACTGAGTTTGGTTTGAGATATCTTGGTTTTACTTCTGAGCAAATATGACAGCGAGCAACAGTGTCTCGTACCTCCTGGAGACTGAACGGAAGATTTTTTGTCTTAATGTAATGGTGGAAACGAGTTACACCAGGATGGCATAAAGAAGCATGAATATCATAAAGCGCGGTATTTGCCATGCTTGCAACGTATGATCGTGAAAGAGTATCAGGAACACAATTGTATTTGCCTGCTCTGTAAATAATGTCGTAATCATATTGAGCCAATTCGAGACGCCATCTTAAAATTTTATTGTTCTTTATTTTACTGTGTCTTCTGTGATCGAACATAAAGGATACAGATTTTTGGTCCGTTATAAGATGAAAGCGGCGACCTTGAAGAAAATGGCTCCATTTCCTAATGGCCTCGACGATGGCTGGTGGCTTCTTTCTCTATGCTTGAATGACGGAGTTCATTTATGTTCAGAGTTCTTGAAAAGAATGCCCCTGGTTTGTTCTTTTGGTTTAAAGAAGCAGATATGGCAGTTTCGGAAGCGTCAGTTTCGATAGTAAACGGCTTGCTTTCATCAATTACGCCTAGAGTAATTTCTGTCAAAGTTTTTCGCAAATCTTCAAACGCTTTTACAGCCTCGTCAAGTAAAGGAAATTGTTTGGTGCTTACCAGAGGTTTTATCTTATCGGAGTATTTCGGTATTTATTGCGCGTAATAAGAGAACATGCCGACGACTCGTCGAAGAGATTTTAAATTATCAGGAACTGGGATTTCCAGTATTGGTTTAATACGCTCTAGATCCGGTTTGAGTGTTCCGCTCGTAATTTGGTATCCCAACAAATTAATGCAAGTAGAAGAAAAAATACATTTACTTTTGTTGAGAGTGAGATTGTATTTTTCCACCACATCCAGAAATTTTTGCAGGTTTTTGTTGTGTTCTTCTTGAGTTTTTCCCCCAACAGTGATATTATCTAAGTACGCATACGGCCCTACGCAATCGTTTTCTTTTATGATTCTGTCGATTATACGTTGAAAACAAGGAACAGCATTTTTCAATCCAAAAGGAAGACGTATAAATTGAAATAATTGTCCGTCGGCTTCAGAGGCTGTATAAATTGTGGCTTCTTTCAGAAGCTCAACTTGATGATATGCATTCTTTAAGTCTAATGTGGAGAAAACACGGTATTGAGACACTTTATTAATCACATCTTGCATTCGAGGGAGAAGATACCCATCTAAAAGTGTAAATTTGTTAATTGTTTGGCTGTAGTCTATACACATTCTTTTCTTGTGATTCTCGTTAGAAGTGACTACAACCTGCGCTCGCCATGGAGATGTGCATGGCTCAATAATTCCTTCAGCTAGAAGACGTCTTATTTCAGTTGATATGAAACGGCAATCGGCATTAGAATGACGTCGTGATTTTGTAGCAATGGGTCGGCAATCTTTTGTCAAATACTGAAACAGCAACGGCGGATTAGTTACTTTTAGAGCTTTTAACACATTCAAATGCAACGGTGGTTCAGTATCGCCAAAATGAATACTAACTGCTTTATGTTGGTTCATGAAGTCTTGACCCAATACAACGTTGGTCAACAAGTCTTTTAGTACAGTGAATGAAAAGTTCTTATATTTTCGTTGTTGCAACTCGACCGTAGCTTTGCAAGCCCCTATTGTTTGGGAAGAGCATCCTTTAACAGCAAGATTAATGCACGTGAAAGTTTTAGTTACAGGGAGCTCCAATCTTTTGACAATTTCTTCACTGATATGACTATTTTCCAATGAACGTTGTAAACGTCATTTAGTACTGCTGTTGATGTATCAGACTGATTTAAGTGTAGAAAGAAGGTTTATTACAAAAGTTTTATTACATATAAAAAGTTTTATTACACTTATGTTTTACTTTTTAGACTTGCCCGAATTTTCAGTTAATTAAACCTTTTATTTTCAGAAAATGTTATACTCATTATAACAATAACCAAAATCTTTGTAGTTTTAGACCTGATTGTGTTATATAATGGTAATAATTTTTTGAAAATAAACGACCACTTTGGAGCGGATCGTTAGAGAAAGGTCATTCAGGTTGTTTGGGAACTGCTGCAATAATTGCTTTCTCGATCTCTACAATAATGGTGGGAAAGTTGTCATTCTTACTTGCATCTGATCTATCTTTAATAGTATTCGAATTTTCTTCATTGGTAGGCTACTATTGTTGAAACTGTTAACGTCAACAAGTTGGGGAGTAGATTCTGTCTCACGAATGCTGACGTCTTGCTCATCCGCTTTGGATGTTTCTGGTCGAGTTAGCCACGAACTCAGTCGCTGAGAGTTTCTGGCTGCCTCAGCTATTTTTCTCCTCTTAACTTATCTCTTTTGTCCTCCTCTCTGATAAATTCTTTTCATATTAAATTGTACTCAACCAGAGTTTTACAATGTTGTTACTCAAAACCTAAAAAGTTTAATAAAATTTAGACAACGGTTAGTAAAGTTTAATGTAACAAACTCTCTTTGTTATTGTTCTTCCGGCTCACGAAATAGTACTGCTGCAAGCGTAAGGACTATGGTATGTCTAACAAAACGATTCAAATAGAAAGCTCAAACCTGATTTTTAATCACACAAATCACAACTTCTTTCAACGAAAAAAGTTTATTAACAGAAATCACAAATCTGGTCACTGACTAGTAGAATTACGTCTAGCACCCGGATGGCTATACTAAATCTACGTAGCTTATTCAAATAGAATAATCACTATTCTCACAAACTAAGGCGTTAGATCTCACTAAAGCTTAAACTCTAACTCTTGTCACACAGGCAAAACAGTAGCATAATAAAACGCTGACTTTCACAGCACAAATTACGAATTTTCTTATTTATATGAAGCCAGCAAAATTTAGCAGAAAAAATTAGCAATTTCGAGAAGATACTATATTTTCTTAATTGTTTTACGACGATACAAGCCAGCCAGATAGTTAGTTACTGTTACGTCACAAAGCACCAAGTAAAAGGCTGGTAAACAAGTTATGTAACATGTGATACTATTAAGTTACTGGACTATGGTGAAAATTTGTAGAATTATCTCGAAACCATGATGTGCATTACGTATGACTATGTACGTCATAAACCAAAACTTATTAACAATTAAAAGGTAAAATAAAGCAGATAAATATGATGCTATGTGATCATTATAGCTTAAAGTTTACTAAACAGACTTGATTGGAGGTAGCGTGCCGATTACGTCATAAGTACGTCACAATCAGAATGAATACGTCACAATCGAAACTTTATATTAAGAAATATTAATATATTAAGAAATATTAATATATTAAGAAATACTTCAAATAAATTAGTTGGTTAAATATAAATTAAAATTATTGATGAAGTGTGACATTTAATAATAATAAGTTTACTTGAGCTTTTAACGGAAATATTTTACAATAAAATGTAGCAATACGGGGCTCCCTCGTGCTGGGGCCCTGGTGCAATGCACCGGCTTCACCGGCGTAGTTACGGCCCTGACTGTAACTAGTATCACAAATTAGTAAAGTGCCCTTTTAAAAAATATAAAAAACAATGCGAGTTAACTAATGAGGTTTTTTTGCAAAGTATTTAGATGAAATTGTTGTCAACATGAGAAAAGCAAGACTCTTGTGACTAAAAGAAACTATATAAGTTTTATTACTTTGGTATGGAGATTTTAATTAGAAGCTACAACATCAAATTGTGGAAAAACTTATGTTAGCGCTAATTTTTACCTATACTGAATGGAATAAATAGTACTTTCCTGTTATCGCCCCACCATCAGCAAATAGTGAACGAAATCGCAAGACTTTTGGGGTCTCTTCAAGAAATCACTGTACGAGTAAGCAATTTTTTTGTGTGAAACTAACCCGAAATACCAATTTCAGCACCGGGGTGAAATAAAAAAGAAACCAAGAGAAATGTATTGAAAATAACAGGAAGCAATAGATTGTGGGGGGATAACGAAAAAGTACCGAAGAAATTAACTATGCATTTTTATTCTCTGGTTTTTAGTTCTTCACCACTTTAGGATAAAGATTTCGCGAGCTAAAGCTGAGCTAATATTAAAATCTTATAAACTGTTTGTTAATAGTGATATACTGTATATTGTTCGTGAGTCACTTTTGGAACACCTGTAATGGGCGCTTGTATATGAAGTTGCTGCTTGCTGGGTACTTCAAGCCATGGACTTTTAAATAGTAGTAATTTTTAACAGCGTTTCATTTTACTCAGTTATTTGTCTCTGGTGCAACTCTCCATACATTAAATGACTTAGCTGCTGCAGCAGCTTTCTAAATCGCGATTGTTCGCATTTGCTTTGTTGGTCGACGCATGGACTTCTAAATAGTAGTATCTGGACTGGAAACGAAGCGAAAATCACAGCTTTCGCCGACCAACATGAAGCCTAGAGAAAAGAAAGCGTGATTGCGACAGCCGTCGACCAACAAAGCAAATGCGAACAATCGCGATTTAGAAAGCTGCTGCAGCAGCTAAGTCATTTAATGTATGGAGAGTTGCACCAGAGACAAATAACTGAGTAAAATGAAACGCTGTTAAAAGTAAACTTGTGTTTTCACAACAATAATTGAAAATCAAGTGAAAAATTATTCTATTTGTACAGTATTCCAGTTAACCGTAAAGGATATTACAGAAGCATTACTATTTAAAACTATCGTCTTCTATTCAATTCAAAACTAGAGAATAGGTAGGATTCAAAACTATTCAGAACTAGAAATTAAAAAAAATTTTAATTCAAGCTCTAACTTTGTTATCGAGCACTTTAGAAGAACTGATTTTCATACAGAACTAGAAATTAGGTAGGAAAAGTTAAAATGTCTTTCTTCAAGTAATATTCAAGTGTTTATAACATAAAAATAACGTAAAAGTGTTTTTTTCATTGCTATAACGTTAACACAGAGTTAGTTTAATGTAAAAACTGCGTCAAATATGCTTATTTGACAATCTATCTCAATTTTTGTAAAAATATTACAGTTATTATTAGTAATTTACCATTTATATCATTATTATTTGCTAGCGTTAATCTGGGTTTTAACTTCATTTTGATTTTTTATATTGTTGCTATTGGTTTGAAAATAGGCATAATCATGCACAATGGTTAACAAATGTGCAGCCATTAACTGTCGCTCTGGTTATGCTAAAGAAAAGAAGGATTCCAATAACACATTTCATACTTTTTCATCTAATGATGAAAAACTTCTTAAGCATTGGGTTGAAACAAATTGCAAAAAAATTTCAATCCATCAAAGAATGCCAGAATTTGTTTCCTTTATTTTAAGGCAGAAGATTTTGTTTTTGATGTTCAAACAATTTTGATGTTTTGATGTTCAAACAATTCTTTTATGTGTGTGTGTATTTTTTTTTTTTTTTTTTTTTTCTTTCGTACCATGTCTCCATGAAATGGTCCTTTTTGACCCGTGACAGGATTTCTTTCGGTGGGTTTGTTTGCCTGTCTGACCCTTTTTGGTCAAAGGCTTGTTGTGCTTCCCACCATATTTTTGCCGCCAACGCAACAATGCCTCAAATACATGGTACGTCTTGCTTTGTCGCGCTTTTCTTTTTTGTCTCCTAGTATGTTTTTCCCTATCTTATAATTCTATTTGTTCTATGTATTTATCTGCTTTTCTATGTAAGGTGTTGCAACCATGCACCATTCTTATAACTACTATATCAAATATTACTGTCTGCATGCTATAACGTTTAACGTTTTGTTGCTTCTTCCTTTTTCTTCTTCTGCTATAGTCCTATATGTTTGTTTATTTCTTTCTGTTTTTCTTGTGGCGGAGCAGAAATAAAAGATACTGATACTGATACTGATACTGATTCTGCTGATCAACAGGACAGACGCAAAAGAAAAAGAGGAACAATAAAATTGGTAAAAAGAAGGTTGAAAGACAATGCATATCCTTCTATTTTTAACAATTTGCCTGCCTATTATACTTATAAAAGTATCCCCGCTCGTTCAGGTCGACACCTGAACGAGCCTCAGGTCGACAAATGAAGATCGCTTCATGTTCTTCTCGACATGAAAATGCAGCAGCCAGGCTAGAGGAACAATGCGATACTTTTTTAAATGCCGATAAAATTGAAAATTTTAATGATCTTCTTGAAAAAATGTCTAAAGAAATTCACCACCAAAAATATTTGCTGCATCAAATGATGTGGGAGTTAATTTGTTCTACTTATCACCACAACAACCTCTTTCCTTTAAAGCTTTAATATTTATAAATGCTGATCTAGAAGTTACTAATTACCAAAAGCAGCAAGTGATGCCACCATCCTCTTAGTAGCACATTATTTCCGACAATAATAAAACTCTGATTTCACAAGTTAAAACTTTGGTGGCGCTGTCAAAAAATGAAAAAGAAAGCGAAACGAAAAAGACCGAAAAATTTTTCTATTAAATATAAACAGATCGCTGAACGAATTTTTTCTTTTTACCAAAAATGACCAAATTAGACCTTTCATCCAGTTTGTGGTAGAACAACTTCAACTAATTTTTACCAGCAAGAAGCAGAAAAGATATTCATCAGAATTACTGATGTTGTCGTACGTTATTTTTGCCACAAATCCAAAAGCGTATGAAAGGTTACTTGAGAAGCAAGTCGTTATGCTGCCTTCGGTAAAAAATTTGAAAAAATTACAATGAAATTAGATAAAAGAATCGGACTAGATGACGAAAGATATTTACAAATGCGATACTCACAACTAAATGCATTTGATCGGAATATAATTGTTATGATTGATGAAATTTATCTTTCTAAACGTATTGAAGCTACTGGGGGTCATATCTTAGGTCTGACAGATAACTGCAAAATTGCAAGCACAGCTTTGTGCTACATGGTCTAGTCCAGTGATGGCAATACTTTTCAGTTGGTATGTCAAAAAAATTTTTTTTGTATTTTTTCTCATCGCGTGTCACTTCTAAATAACAGTTTTTTAATTTTAGGCATATTTATATTTTTTATTATTATTATAAACTGAAGTGCTATCATCAATTAACATGGCATAGGATTTAATTATTATCACGATGCAACATAATGCTCGTATTCAGTGATGGATATTCAAAGTTAGGGGCCGAGGCAAGCATTTCCAAAAATTGGTGTTCTCTAAAAAAAGGTCTTCACTTCGAATCAATCTCGTATTTCCCACTTTTCGTTCTAACTTCATAATGATCTCTAAAAAAACATATGCAGCAAAATGAAACTATATGCGGTATTTTCAAGGGGGGCCCGAGGCAACTGCCTCACTCGCCTCGCCCAATATTCACCACTGCTCGTATTAGGGACCACCGAGAACTTCCTATTAACTTTTCACTAAAGTGTCAGACAAAATCTATTTGCGTGTCATAGTTTTGCCATCACTGGTCTAGTCACTTTCGAGCGGATACCAAAATATGGTCAGTATTTATCCGGTCAAAATTTGAAAGCTAAAACTCAAAAACAATGCTTAAACAAAATTATGTATCTATTGTATCTAAAGTTTTATTGCATCTAAATTATTTTCAATAATCTTTATTTAGTATGGATTTTTAAGTTAGTAGTCTGTGAAATATTTTGATAAAGTGAGCTGCGTCACTCAGTCACTGTAGTTAAATGCATAATTAGCATGTAACTTTGCTTCGACTGAACCAACTAAAGCTTCAAACTCCGTTCATTTAATAAAATTATTCTACAGTATTTTACTTTGTTGTGTCACCAGAAATAAATTTTGAGAGTAAGAGTGGAAAATTTAATTATATATATAGTTAGCATATTTGACCGCTTAAAGATTCGAACTTAGCTTTTTTAAATAGCATTTACGAAATCGCATTTAATAATTCAAAAAAATATTTAAAAAAGCAAATAGCGGTTAACAATTTTTATTTCAGAATTATGAAATATGCAGTACTAGATTTTGTTTTATGAACGAGATTGTCTTTATCGTAGGCCTCATGTTGGTCGCTGCGAAAAGTTCGTTTCCAGTCCAGATACTACTATTTAGAAGTCCATGTTCAAGCTTACTTATTTCGCGCGCTTCATTGCTTGCTACAGTAACTCTATTGTCTGGCTCGCACTTCGTTCATTCGTTTGTTTATCAGAAAAAAAACTTTTAATCGAGTTATTTAATGCTTTGAATTTATACTGTTAGAAGCATCAAAGCAAAGTTAGTATTTTAGAGTCTAAAATCCAGTATGACTATCAATATTATTGTTAAAATAACTCGCCCTCGATTTCATATGAATACTGTAAGGTCACGGAAGGTTTTATGTTGATTGGTAAATTTGTTTATATGAGCATTAGTTTTAAAAACTTTTTTCTTATTTCGTTCCATACCACTTAGTGTAAACTATCTCTCTTATTGTCATTGTATATTAAACTAACAGGTTTACGACCATTTATTTTTACATAAATAACACTAATATTAAATATTTTCAGTGTAGGCTTCCATAATCAAACAGCAAATCAGTTAGCTAAAATATGATTGACTTTGACGATGTTCTTTATCATCTGGGTGGATTTGGTTTGTATCAAATCATGCTGGTAGTCATGGTATGTTACTATAGCATTCCATCTGGAATGAATTCTTTGGCTCCTGTTTTCATGAATTATCGCCCAGATTGCAGGCAAGACTTTGAGTAAACACAATCTATTTTGTATAGGTTTGATGGATGGCTAGCTTGATTGGAAATCTCAAGTTAAACAACAAACTTAAGAGTCTTTTCAAGAAGTCACTGTAAACAGTTTTATGGCTAAACTAAACCGGAATCTCGCCTACAGCATTAGAATGAAATAAAAAAGAAACTAAAAAAAAAGGCTCTTCAAAAAGCGATAGTAACCACAGGGGGATCTGAGTTAGTTTCAGCTGAAAAACAATTGCTTACGGTGACTTCTTAAGAGACCTAAAGATTCAAATATTATTATTCGGTTTTACTCTCATACGGTTTACAGTTTTGTTTAAAAGCAATTAATGACAAAACCAATTGTTTTTACCCAACTGTTTAACATAATTTAAAATTTTAAAATAATTGAAATCCGTTAGATGTCGTTTTAGATTACAAATGTACTTTTCTTTTTATTTTTTTTGCAGCGCTGTGATTTCATTGCAGATGATGTTTGTGTTTTATTTAATCTCCTGAAGAAGGTTTACTGAGTTTATAGTATACCAAAACGTCGAGTTTTTATAATTGTTTTTATCTTTTAATAAAGGTTTAACTGCAGTTTTAGACAGACTCTAAATTTACCAGAAGATCATGAACAAATGTTTAAATGACTTTTTTTATTATAATCTTGATTAAATTTCAATTACTTCCCATTTTCGTACTAATAAAATCTGCTCACTCTAAGCTAAAAACGTTTTTGTTTTTTTATATTCGTTTCTCTTTTTTAGAGTTAATGTAGCCATGCAATTACAAAATCTGGCTCGCAGTTGTCAATCCTTTTTTTAAAAAAACATCTGCGAACCCTGTTTTAGTAGGCGATGGGAAAAGGTGGCAATCATTAGATAATGCCGTTCAAGAATCATAATGAATAAAGGTCAATCAATTGCGGCTTCGTTTAATGATTAACTTAATAAACTAGGAAAATCTGATAAAAGCTTTTTAAACTCTTTTAGGTACAATTAGTGAATTTCAAGTTGTACAACATAGATGTTGTGAGCCGTTTGAGTAATTCTGTACCCTATAATAATCAGAAACAACAATAGCACTGATTCAGTCGGTTATTAAAAATACTATATTTAATTAAGTAATAAATAGGTATAAAAAGGTCTTAATAAAGCTAGCCAAACCCGATATTTGTGTTTCAATAGACTAAGCTATTTGCTTTCTATTGGGTAACTTTTTTAGAACGTCAGATTTTTGGAAAAGAAATGTTGAGAATATATTGTTGATATAAATAATTAAAAATAAATCTAAGTTTTTCTTATTTTGATCATGGCAAAAGCTATGTTCTAGAAATTAATTGTGGCAAAATCTCGCTTCTTCACAAAATTGCGAGTGCGGCACCACTAAACAAACCGCAGACCACGTCTTAACAGCGTGCTTCATACATCGGGCACCACATGGAGCCCAAGATAAGCATGAGGTAGTAAAATGATAAACCTTCGGCCTCAGGCTCCTGTTTGTGTCTGACCCAGAGTGGATGCCCTTCGAAACGACGATGGTGATGGCAAAAGCTACGGTTTATATCCTCTAATTTGTTTCATTTATTATATAATAAGTGAAATTTAATCTCAGTTTAGAGCGTCTGGTATAAGAAGAGGCTAAATGTTTTTATCTAGAATAAAAATTCCAGTATGGGTTACTGAGAAAGATATGAATAATTTTCTTTTAAACTTGAGCTCAAAATCTATTTCTTTTTTCTCACGCTACAATTTAAGTGTTATTATCTTTGTTATTAATTTGATTCCCATTATCTCTTGAAATTTGATGAACAAATCTATATTGCCAAAATGCAATCCAAATCAATCCAAAAAACACTCTTTTTAAGTAAAACTATGTTAAATCCCAAAGTACAGTTTTCATTTGCTAATTAATGTACCCATCCAAAAATAGTTTTTTACTTTGGCAAATATTTTTTAATCAAGTTGTGTAACGTAATCTTAAGCTACTTAATGTAGCTTTTTCCAATCGCTAATAAGTTTTCAACGAATCTAAGCAAAGCCTGTTTAGAGATTAGCTAAATGTCATGTTTCTTTACATGAAAAAAGTGCGTTTCCGTCGCGACGAAAATTTAAGCTAAAATTGACATTTTTTTTTACTTTCAGTGTTTTTATTCAAAATTAAAAGAGTGCTAATTAACTAAAATATGATTGACTTTGACGTTATTCTTGGTCATCTGGGCGGATTTGGTTTGTATCAAATCATGCTGGTTTTCATGGTGTGTTACTATAGCATTCCGTCTGGAATGATTTCCTTGTCTCCTGTATTTACAAATTATCGACCAAATTACAGGCAAGAAAAGTTGAATAAATGCAGTCTGTTTTATGTATACAAGTTTTGTAAAAAATTAGCTGAAGGCACATGAATTACTGTAAAGATTCAAAAGTAACGAAAATAATTCAAATTCTTTTCTGATTTTACCTTCAGTCTTTTTTAAACATTCGATCGAAACTGTTAAAAATACCGTAGTTACAGATAAGCTTTTGTCAAATGAATTTTAAAATATATTTAAAAAAGAATTTTGAGTAATATTTTGAATGTTGTCTGTCGGCGCTATAGTGATCTTACTACGCTTCTCATCTCTTTTGATTGTCCAAACAGCTTTCATTGTTGGTTTTCTTATTTCGACTGCTTGATCGCATCGTTTATTTGCACACATCAAGTCAACTAATTGATTAATTTCCAAAAAGCAAATCAAATCATTCATAAAGAGTGGGCTTTGAACTCGCGTTCTTCTGCTCGCCAGCCAAAGTGATATCAAATTGAGGTATTCCGGCGACTTCTTTGGTATTGCTCGACGAAAATCAGATATTTTACGATCTAGGGCACAAATGTTGCCCTTCTAAAATATTTTTACGGCTCTTTCACCTGCAATGACCTGGTGCTGTCACTAAATCTGTGTAATTAACTAAGCAAAAAAAGATAAATAATTTCCTTTTGAATGCACCGCCGAACATTTAATTAGCGTTTTTATAAGCAGTTCGAATTTTTTCATTAGAGTTTTCTGAAAGAAGCAGTCTTAAGTCACTTATCTTTAAACCTGTAGATGCAACGTTCCGCCGATTGACAATAAAACCTTGTATCCGGAGCTGACAGAAGAAGATATCCTCAACTTAACCACTCCTCTTGTCATTGGATCGACGAATGAATATAACACTTGCCAAAGGTGAACAAAATGTTTGTATGACGTCATTATTCTTAAACAATTAAACAATGGTATCGAAGCTAAATTGTAACTTCTATAGCAGTTAAACCGATAAGTTTTTATTGGAAATAACAAATAACTCTCGGGGCAAAAAATTGGCTTTTTAGGTACGGCCTGACGCAATCGCTTATATTGCTATATATAGAATTTGCCTTGGTTTTTGCTTTTTATCTTAAGCGGAGTCACCATTGTAAGCGAGCAATATGACTTTGCTTAAAAATTTGCCGTTAAGTGTTTTTCTTTAGGGTACGACAAACACCACACTGATAAAATGAACATAGAACTCGCTTCCTTCTGAGAGCAAGTCAGAGTGTTAGTAGAAGCTAACCAGACGAAAAAATCTACGAAGTGCAACTTACTAAAGTTGTTTTTGTGAAACGTATTTTCTTTTATATTTTTCTATCTTCTTATTAAGATCAGTAAGGTATTGTTTTTTTGGATCATATGGTTTTTATTTTAAAAAAATGCTGTTTCTGCCCACTCTTTTTTCAGATATGGATACAACTTGAGTGAATGTGCCGACGGATACGAGCAATGTGTCAACAAATCAGCAACTCCTATTCCTTGTGATAAGGGATATTATTATGACACGTCGGTGTTTCCCCGGACAGTTGTTACGGAAGTATGCGAAAATAGTTTTAGGTTGCCTAATCATTTTTAGTAACATTTTGCCAAAGAGTGGTATTAAGTTATTTACGAGAACTCAAAAATGATAAACTAGTGTAAGTTAATGTACCTTATAAAAACACTTTTTTCAGGAACTTTTTCATTAGATAAGCCTGCTATCGTCGTTGCAAAGTGCACAGCTTTATTTACTGAAGCTAGAAAAATCTGAATTTTGTGAAAATGCAGATTTGGAAAATAAACTGTCAAACAGTTTTTTACAATAGCATGGTAGCTATGTTAAAACAGAAGCAATATTTTAGAAATCATTCGACCAATTTTATTAACAAAAATCTCAAAAGTTTAAAGCAGTAAACCTTTGTAATTTATACATAAAACCTTTACAGCACACGGGGAATATAGCCCAATAAAATATATATTGTAGGTATGTTTGCCTATATTGGATTAATTGTAAATAATATCACAAGAATTCGATAGCCATTTAGGTTTTTTAGTTCGACGAAGCTCCGAGCGAAAACGGTTAGTTTGCTGCAAAACTTTGTTAAACTAAGTTAATTCCCATTTCTGTATGACACGTAGTTTTAGTGTGTTTTTAAAAATTGAACCCATTTTGAAGTAGCTGCTGCAAACTGTACAGAAAAAAACAATACATAAATTTTTTTAATATCATTTTTTATATAAATACATTCCCATAAATTTCGATTGTTCTAAATCTCTTTTCATTATTACCAAAATGTTCTTGTTTTTAGTTTAATTTGATTTGTGAAAGACGTCTTCTTGATCCTCTTGCTACTTCGATTTATGCCGTTGGTGTCTTAATCGGTTCAAGTGTATTTGGAATTCTTTCCGACAAGTAAAGTACAAAGTGTAAAAATTTTTGTTAAATTTAATTCACTCGAAGTTTATGTGCTTATTCATAAACCAAGTTAACGAACTTTGCATTACTTTCATGTGCATTGAATTTAATGGTAGAGACATTTAAAGTCCATTTCGCAAAAAAAGTCTATAGGAGAAAAATATGACAAAAAAAAGAATATTAATTTTTTTTAGTTTTTCAAAAATTCTCTAATACGTCAATATTTCTCAAATTGTGTTTCGCGAGCTTATCTTTTATATTTTATCCGATCTGCAGTATATGAAAACAAGGGTTCATTGTAAAAGTTTCAAATCATTTAATCCATATCCTCCTGAATCAAAGTATCTTGTTGATATTTCTATAGTAACTTTGAAATGATGTAGCTTGAAGGGAAGAAACGCTCTTTTTCGAAGAAACTTTTTATTGTGAACGTAAAATATGAATGATTTTACTTCTATGTCAGTTTAAACTGACACTAGGAGCAGGAGGGTACATGTAAAACAAAACACAAGATCGCTTTTCTTTACTTTTTTATACTTGAACCAAATTATTTTTTGATAACACACAAGCCTACAAACAAATAACATCATTATCAAACAAAAAATCTTTATTTCACAATTTCAGCAAAACTGGTCCAGTTAATACAACTAAAAAATATCACACGTCGAACTACATAATATTGTCTACAGGAAATGTTATTCTTTAAAACAATGAAAATGTACTGTAGACCAACATTGCAGGGTTTGCAAGAGTACCGGGAGGTTCCTGAGCATTCTGGCTTGGCACATCGTCGTTGGGGCCCCTTCACAATCCAGTGATTTGTAGCACTGAAACGTACATGCTAACGCGGCTGTGACCTTGATCCAGGAAATAGAATCTGTGACATATCTTTACTGTATTGCAAGTAGTATGCTTCGACAATTGCCCGCGTCAATTCTAGGGCATCTAACTTTGGGTTATCAGCATCTAGTTTGCGTAAACCGTACAGTTAAAAGGCACTGTTAACCGCAACATCGACACAGAAACGAAACAATGGCCACCACCACTTCTTGCTTCTCAAGTGAATAATATATGTTGAGATGTTCTGATCTATACAATCAACCCCACCTACAAAGCATTGTAAACATTGATAACGTTTGGCTGCGGAATGTCGATCTTTTTCTTTTCGTTTGACTATATCGTTTAACTTTATTTTGCGGCTCTTTTCCTGCAAATGTAGCAAATATATTTACAACTTTATTGTCTTTCCATTGAACAGCTGAAACGTTGGATGACGTTTCTACAGCAACAACTGATGTACCCCTCTGTGATTTTTTGACCTCTTTCACACTCTTCAGAGGAGAGTTTATTTTTTTTATTTATTTTATCTCTATTTTTATCCTGCTGACTCACAGGAAAACGACGGAGGCGCTAATACATAGGGTAAGCAATTACCCCTACTTGCTTCAGAAGATACCGAGATATTGCTGTCCGCTTGTAATTTAATAGAGATATGACTCTAATTTAGAGCTACTTTCCAAACCACCAAGCAGGGGAAAAGTGCCGTAAAGTGTCTTTCCCAAGGACACAATAGAATGACGCGAGTGGGTTTCGAACCGATACCATGTTGATCATAAGCACGGCGCTTTAACCACTCGACCACGCTGCCGATAAATTTCAACGCCACCAAGTTTCCCATACGGCAAAGCCTAATTGTTCCAGTAGCTGCAATAGACTGTTTTTGAAGATATCACAAAAGTCCTGGAGATGTAAAAAAGTTATCCATTACCACATGGTAAATGGAACCATTATCTTGTTGAGATGATAGGCATTTTAGTAGATGTACAACAACAGTCCCACCTACTCCTAGTCCAATGTCTCTGTATTGATCCAGCTGTGTGTCTTTACCAGCATATGGACGAAATCGAAGACAGTACCCCAACGGCTTTGTCAGTACCCACAGTTTATTGCCAAACTTGATTGGTTTCCCATGGATATATTGTTTGGCGCCGTGCTACCCAAAGTATGGTACCATGGATTTGTCAACGCTTAGATGTTGATCGGGTTCGTAGTGAGCCACACACTGCTTGTTTACCGCATCAAATAAAGGTCTAACTTTGGAAAATCTGTCCGTTTTGTCCAAGTTTTCATTATCAGCAAGATGAATAAACTGCTGATATATCACTCCGCATTGGTTCAAAGCTACTCTCTTTACTACCAGTAAGTCATTAACAGCTATTACTTGATATTGTAAAAAATGTTTGGAAATAACACATTCAATATTATTTTAATTGCAAAAGAATGTAAATACTAAAAATGATGCTTGGGGCAAGCGTCTTTATGATAAACTCTGCCCACAAAAATTTTCATAGATCAGTTCAATGGACATCACTCGACAAAGCAATCAATTGACGTGTTCATTTTATTTCCCCATATGTTACTATGACAGTAGTGGCATCGAATTTGATAGGGTTATAAAAAAACAACTAAAAAAATTTGAGTATGCAACGGGCCGCATAAAAACTTTAAATAGGCCGCAATGTGACCCGCTGGCCGTAGGTTGGACATTCCTGGCGTAGGGGAATTACAAAAATTTAGAAAACCACGCAAAGAAATCGCCTCCCTTTTCGGAACACTTACTGCTGCAAGTAGTTCTTTTCTAAAATAAGGTTGTTTAAGACAAAATGTCGGAATCAGCGAAATGATGGACATCTGTCTAGTCAACTTTGAGTTGCTACTTCTTCAGTGAAAGCAGAAATTGGCATGATACGTAAAAATACAAGGTTTCAGTTATCTCATTAGTATTTTAACGTTACGTGTAAATCGTTAAAAAAATTTTTTTTAATGTAAAATATTTTTTTTTACAATGCAAAGGTACTGTACATGACAACAGCTGTTTTTGCTTGGTACTAAATTGTTCGGCCCGTAGCATTATTACTATTGTACGTTTTGTGCCATTGAGATAAATAGTTGCACGCTGGTATAGATAAAAGAAAGCCACTTCAGTCATACTTAGTTATAAGATGGATGTAAACAAGAAGCTAATGTTTGCAATCTAAGTGTTAATCTTTAAATGAAGATGATAGATTTTAAAAAAAGTTTTGCGAGTATAGAAAAAGTTATTTAAGTCGTAGATTTATTTTTTGCAAAATGGCGAGGAAATGTGTTGTTTAGGGAAGTATTGGTTAGTGAAAGCAAGTTACCTAACGAGCTTGGACGTCATTTACTTCATCAAACCTCCTATTCGTATATAAACCTAGAGAGTTTTTTACTTGAAAATTAAATGATCTAAAGGGGCAAGTGGACACTATTTCAAAATTCAAACATGTGACATCAAAGACTTTATTAGCACTCTTCCCAGTTTCTCACAGAATTGCTAAGTGTAAAAAGCCTCACACTAATGCTGAGAAATTAATACTCCCTGCTGCAATTGTAGAAGGATCTGCGGAAAAGTTAAAGTTGGTTCAGATATCCAATGATACCGTGTGTCGCCGGATTGGTGACATGGCGGAGGACATTTATTACGAACTGATTGATCAAATGAAACAGCGAGAATCCGGTCTGCAATTAGATGAGGCAACTGATGGCAGTCGAGATGCACACTTGATCTGTTATGTTTGTTTTTTTGACTTTTCAGAAGAAAGAACAGTAGAAGAGCTGCTGTTTTGCAAACCTATTAAATTTAGATGCTGAGGAATTGATCTTTTCAATACAATGGACAATTTTATTTCAACAAACAACCTAGAATGGGAAAAAGTGCATCAGCATCTGCACAGATGGCACCTAAGTTATGTGTTATGCCTGGCACCTTAAGTTATGTCTGGCAGCTGCTGTGAACTGCGAGGTCTAATTCCAAAACGTGTACCCAAGGAAAAATGGATGAATTAAATGATTCATCGCGACATCGCGAGGCGTTAGTTGGTAAAGAACTGAGTCTTTACCCGGACTCCCACTTGAAGTCTTTGCCAAAATTATTAATTTCATTAAAAAACGGCCGATGTCAAGAGTTTTTGAAAAATTCTCTGCTGAGATGAATGCCAAGCATCGAAGTTTGCGTTTTATTGTTCGCCCAGGTGGCATTTGTTTGGAAAATCTTTGTATACAATAAGGCGTAATATCTTCATTTTATTTTCTGTTATAATGTTATATTATCGCAAGTGCGTCGCAACAAATAAAGTTTGAGAATCACTGGATTAATCAAATAAATAAGATTAAATTTTTATACAATTAACCAGATTATGCAATAAACCGAGGTGTTTTCTTGTCAAATGATAGGTTTTGGTTTGGGATTTCTGATCATTATGCGATAAAGCGGATTATCCAATTATTCGGTATGCAAATATCCGGATTCATCTGTATTACACTACCTCTTGGCATAAGTTGCTCCTAGGGTGCTTTCTGTCCAGATAAGCAATTAACAAGGAACTTGGCCTATCAACTGGTTATAGAATAATCCTGCACTAGCTCTCAAACCTCCATTGACCACTTAATAACCAACGTTGACGGGACCATAATTGCACCAGGTGTTTTGCAATATTTTATCTCTGACCGCATTCCCATCTTTTGTATTGCCTCGTCAGCTAACTACAAAAATCCTTTTAAAAACTCAACCCATTATTATCGTAATATTAAGAATTTAAATGGTGACGTCTATCGGGATGATTTATATGATATCTTAACCACCATAGTACTAAAATTTCAAACCTCCTCTTTATCTGCTTCTAATTTCGACCTTCATTTCAATAATTTGGTAATTGGCATTAACAAAGTAATTGAAAAACACCCCCTTTGCAAAAAGTCTTCAGAAAACTTTATCGAATACGTCAAAAACCCTGGATGACCAAAGATTTACTAATTTCTATCAAAAATAAACAAAAACTTTACCGTAATTTCTTTCTAAAAGGTACTACTTTTGGAAAAGACTTCTATAAAGCGTATGCTAATAAACTAACACGAGTAAAGAATTTATCAAAAAAAATGTATTATTCCGAGTTTATCTCAAAAAATATATCTAATCCCAAGAAAATGTGGGAAATTATTAACTCTGCTATTTCTACTAAAAGTGTTATTTCTCCTCTCACTAAAATAAATATAGAAAATTCAGTCATTGAAGATTCGTCAAAAATTGCTGATTGCTTTAATCAATTTTTTGTTGAAGTTGGTCATTCTATTGCTAATAATGTCATTAAACCCCTACATACAGACTACACTACTTACTTAAGAAACCCTGTTTTACATTCTTTAGTTCTAGATCCCCCACTGCAATGGAAATTTTTCATCTGATTAATTCGATCAATCCAAACAAAGCTAGTGGAGCTGACAGCATTAATCCCTTCTTCTTCGGCATAGGAGCAGCAGTACTAGCTCCTATATTATCAATATATTTTCAATGGTCATTTGATCTTGGTATTTTTTCCCAAGCTTTCAAAACTGCCAAAGTAATCCCTATATTTAAATCCGGTAGTAGAGGAATATTAGGCAATTATCGACTAATAGCTTTATTTTCTAATCTGTCGAAAATACTGGAAAAACTCATCAAAATTCGATTTGATAATTTATTTCTAAAAATAAAGTTTTGTACGCAAATCAATATGGTTTTAGAAACAATCACAGCGTTAATCACGCTTTACTTGACGTTGTCACTAACTGTTACGATGCCTTGCATTGCTCACAACACACAGCACTGTTGTTTATAGATCTTCGCAAGGCGCTTGATACAGTGTCACATAAAATCCTATTGCACAAGTTACACCATTACGGCATTCATGGACCGGTATATGCTTTAATCGAAAATTTCCTTACCTCTAGAAACCAATTTGTAACTTTTAATAATACTTCATCCTCTACTAAACCCATCAATATTGGTGTTCCCCAAGGCTCCATACTTGCTCCCTTACTTTTCCTAATATATATCAACGACTTACCAAATACCATTAACAGTACACCCCGTCTTTTTGCTGATGACACCTGCCTTATACTACGACAGTCATCTCTATCATCCCTAGAGAAAGCTTGTTTAGACGAATTAATACAGCTTAAAGATTGGTGTGATGCTAACAAAATCCAAATCAATCCAAACAAATCATGCATACTACACCTTCCTCCTAAACAAAATAACCCACCTTTCACCTTTCAAATTCCTTACGATAATTCCTTCATAGTTAATAGTATTTGCTATAAATATCTTGGGATCCTAATTGATAACAAGCTAAATTTTAAACAACATATACAACTAGTTGAATCTAAAATAGCCAAATCGGTAGGAATTTTAAACAAATTGCGACATATTTTCCCCTCCTCTGCTCTTCTTCTTATCTATTTCGCTTTAGTCCACCCTCATTTACTATACGGCTTTCACATTTGGGAAAGTACTTTCCCAACTTATCTCCAAAAACTCCAACGTCTCCAAAATAAAGCTCTTCGCATAATCTCAAACTGTAACCCTAAAACATCAACAACACCACTTTTTTACCAATACAAAATCTTAAAAATATAAGATTTGTACTATTTTGAAATTGCCAAAATTTAGCACCAATACTCCAACAAACACCTTCCAATCTGCTTTATATCTTCTTTACCCAAACCAGTTCAATTCATAATTGGTCTACTAGATCTAATATTCGAAACGATTTATACTTACCACACTGCTTATCGTCTCGATGTCAACGATCAATTAAATTTCAAGGGGCAAAAATCTGGAACTCCACTTCTCCTCATATTCGAAATCAATCGTTTAATACCTTCAAACGTAATATTAAAATTCAGCTCTTAAATTCCTATATATGAATCAAAACGATATAATCGGTCATGCCATGACGCAATAATCTTTGAAATTGAATAATTCCGCTACAGTTTCTGGGTGACTGCTTGACTAGAAGACCTTAATCGGTCACTTCGCAGTCTCCTGTTGAGATTGTTACTATTTTATTTTATTTTTTTTATTCACTGTAGTTGTACATAACCTGTGTTTTACTATTTTGATATGTATTTTTTCTCGTTTATTTTTATATATTATCTTCATAGTGCGTAATAATCTCTGACAAAATAAACTTCTGTCTGTCTGTCTGTCTCAATTACCGATAAACTAACGAAATATTTGCGAATACTCGAAACCCAAAATAATTCTATAATATCACAATGAAGCAGTATAACTCTATCACGTTTTCGCATTTGATAAAAGAAATCGTGTTTTACATTTGACTGTACCCTCCTGCTCCAAGCGTCAGTTTTAATTGAAGGAAGTAAATAAATTGCAAAACTTTTGCAAGCCTGTTTTTGATTCTTTTTTCGCTTATTACCCCTTCAATAATATATATTTTAACTATCTTTAGTAATTTTTAAATTTATTTTCTATTCACAAGAGTGTTGTTAGACCAGCCATGCTTTATAAAATGGAAACGGTGGCAGTGACTGAACGACAAATGGGAAAAATGGAAGTTGCAGAGTTGAAAATGGTGAGATGGGCACTGGGAGTGACAAGAAAGGACAAGATAAGAAACGAATATGTGAGAGGGACTGCGAAAATTGCAAAGCTGGGAGACAAACTTCGGAATGTGAGGCTACGTTGGTATGGACACGTAAAAAGGAGAGAAGAAGACTACGTGGGGAAAAGGATGATGGAGGTGGCAGTGCCAGGCAGAAGGAAAAGAGGAAGGCCAAGGAGAAGGTGGATGGATTTGGTGAGAGAAGACATGGAAAGGGTTGGAGCTAGGGAAGGAGACGAAGTAGACCGAGTGAAATGGAGATTACTATCGCGCTGTGGCGACCCCGAGTAGGGAGAAGCCAAAAGAAGAAGAAGAATTTTCTATTCACAAGCGTTTTATGGCAGTTACTTCTTTTTAATATAAAAATTGTTTTAAAAATCTGTTTGTTGTAAATATCGCGATAGCTTTTTATTTATAATTTAAGACGGTCAGACAATTATTAATAGCTTAATTCCTCATTGTCAGTTTAATCTAAAAACTAGAGTCCTGCAAGTATCAGTATGCTTAAAATTCTTCTTTTGGCGCCGTCAGTTCAAACTGACGCTAGGAGGATATGGGTTAATAAAAATAAAAACTTCTTTTTGTCTAGAGTGGGGCGGAAAATGATCATGGCTATTTCTTGCGCCATCGGATTCGGAGCTTTGATTGGGTGCACTTGGGTCAACATTTACTGGTTATTTGTTTTATGTCGATTTTTTGCTGCTTTGTTTATATTCGGAAGTTATTTAACAAGTTTTGTTTATTGTAAGTTGCTAAAAAGTTTAATCGGTAACTATTTCGTATAAATTATTTTTAAATGCAGAGAGGTTCCTGTGTGTGGAAGGATAGGCTCGTAACATTAATAAATCTTGTCTGCTTATAAAAAGCCTCATCACTTGTAAAATGAATATATATTTGTTTGGCTATAATTAAAGCGAAAAAAACCTGATTGGTCAAAAAATATATTTTACTTGAATGCCAATATATTCCTTATTTCAATATTGTAAGATACTGTAGGACAAGGGTGGGCAAACTTTTTAGCTCGATGGCCGAATTTGAAAGTTGAATTCATTTGCGGGCCGCATTATAGTAATCTCTAAAAATATTGATCTTCATTATCGATTTGTCTAAGATTTTTTAGTTTTCCTCCTAAAATCAAGGTCTTCTGTAAAAAAAACGTCATTGCTGGAAATACTTCTCTAATTTATTACTTTCCATACTGAGACCAAGCTGTTCCCTAAAAAAAAAAGGTCATCGCTGGAAATAATTCTCTAATTTTTTACTTTTCATACTGAAACCAAGCTGTTCTTTAAAAAAAAAGGTCTTCGTCTCCGATCGGCCTAAAATTTTATTATTATTTGTTTAAACCCATCGCGGGCCGCATAAAAGATCGTTGCGGGCCGCAGTTTGCACACCTCTGCTGTAGGACATGGAATTGTTGAGAAATTAGCTTAATTCTTAAAAATATCCACAGCACTAACGTAAAAAATTTGTTAGTGTTTGACAAGTTTTATTCAAAACAAAATGATCATTCATAATCGTTTTTGAGAATAGAAAACGCTAGAAAATTCTATTTGATTGATCGAATAGCTTTTCAGTAATGGAGATTGTATCAAGTAAATGGAGAACTCCAATAGGAGTGAGTTTTCAAATTTTTTTTGCGATTGGTTACATGATTTTATCCGGTCTGGCTTATGCTTGGAGAGACTGGCACCAGTTGAACGTAAGTCACTAATTTAAAAGAAAAAGCTTTTCTTCTCATGCATTGATCTGTGTTTGCTTTGTAACTCTTGGTATGGGTTTTTGTTGAGTTTTTGGTGGATATTTGCAAATTAGATAACATTTGTTTTATTAATATTTGTTTTTTACGAAATTACGTTGCAAAATTTTATTTAAAATTAATTGTAACGATTTTTTTCCCTTTCTTTTTTGACAAAGCAAGAAAAGTTTACATTTCAAACCATATTGCAAAAAAAATTCTTAAATTAGGCTACAAACTTTTTGATCGTATATACAAACAAAAACTTTGCTGTAGTTTGCTACCGCTGTAGTTGGCCTGCCATACGCCATATTTTTATTTTTTATTCCGGAATCTCCAAGATGGCTATTTTCAAATGGAAAGAATGAAAGAGGAAAGCAAGTAAGTGTATTTTGAAAATGATTTATTCAATAATAAAGAACTTATTTAAGTTTGGCTTTTTCAGATAACAAGGAAATTTGCGGCATTTAATAAAGTTCAATTAAACGAACCTTTCATTTGGGAAGAAGCAGAAGAAACAGCAGCAGAGAAAGAGGTTTTATTTTGATCTCTAATTCTATGTAGTGTTTGCCAAATGCTAAAACAACTGTGGCGTTTGTAAACTGTAAAAATATAATTTAAAAAATTCTTAGAGTCGATCGCTACATTCTAGACCAGTGGTCGTCAACCGGTAGTCCATAGAAAAATTTTGGTTGTCTGTAGAAAAAATTAGAGTTGTAACGTAATCTACCAGTTGAACAGTGGCGTGCGGTCAGGGCATGCAAGTCATGCGTTGCATGACCAAATTTTTAGGGATTGCATAACGAACTTTTGCGCGATTAGCTAGAAATTGTTGAATTCAATATATATATTACTTGTTTGGGATGAAATCTGAGGCCGATCGGAGACGAAGACCTTTTTTTAGAGTTCACTGCATTTATAGGAAAAAAGTGCATTACTTGGGAACAATTTCAAGTGATGACCTTTTTTTTTTTAGAGATCACTGCATTTTTAGGACAAACAGTGCATTACTTGGGAACGATTTCAAGTAATGACCTTTTTTTTAGAGATCACCTTGAATCTAGGACGAAAATTGTTCTTGAACACCTTGATATTAGGACTAAAAATTAGAATCTCACACAGAATTTTTTTCCTACCAGTAAAATATTGCATGTCTTACTCATTGACTACCCATAAAATGCCCAATTGCATAACCCGATTTTGGCATGCCAATTGCATGACCAGTCTCAGAGGTCACCGCACGCCACTGCAGTCGAAGGACACGAATCAACCGAAATCTTTAAACAATTTTTCACGTTGGAAAAAAGAATTTTAAAATTGATGGCCATTTTTTTTGTAATCTTCACCGAAGCGTTTTTGCTTTAATTCGCGTGATTCACCAAACAACAAATTATACACTTAGTAGTCCGTGAAGTTCAAAAGTTTGGCGACCACTGCTCTGGACTTGTGCTTCGGACTGGTGTGCCGCAAAACGATATTAGGTGTGCTGAGGGATAACAATAATATTTGTTTAAAAAGGAAAAAACCTTTATTTTTTTAAAAAATATAAGCTCTACAACTGCTAGAAATTTTACTGACTCAAATTCGCTAGGGTCTCTAACTTATTAAAATAAATCATCAAGTCTATATTGTGCTTAAATTGATTACATTTTTTTCATTCTTGGTCGAGGTGAGCCGCAAGACTTGTTCTGATTGGTTTTCATAGAGTTTGCAACACGTAGCACTATAAAGAACACGCTCCTGATAGTAAGAAAATAAATTAATGAGTCTTATGTCTAATAAAAATAGTAGAAAAAGCATAAAGCAGTAACGTTTATCAGTAAGCATTGTAGGGAGTTGCGACGTAGAAAAATTTTAAAAAACTATTATCTTTTGTTGTTACTAATAGCGTATGCATTGGAGTTACCAAATCTCGAATGTCGCCTTCAATTTTGTCAAATCAGCAGCAGCACTGGACTTTGTTTACTGGCTCAAATTGTTTGTGGGAGATTCGGAGGCGTGTTCGACTTCGCCAAACCGAACGTGTGATATTCGAAATTGCTTCGTAAATATACATGACAGATCAGATACCGCCGTCTGAAGGTTTAGAAAACAAAGTAATAAATTTAAAATGGCAACTTGTAAGCAAAGCTAAACAAAATTTATTTTTAAAAGGGAGGATTGATTTTTTTAAGAAAAATATTGTGCCAGTTCTAATACAATATGCAAAAATTGAAAAAAATTATTCCGCTAAATAAAAAACGAATACTCACTCCAAAAAATAAACTAGCTGATAAAGCAAATCAAGACTTAATTTACTGTTTCAAAAAATATTAAAACGCTTAAAAATTTAACAGTTGTCGCGCAATGTTGTTTTGAAAACCATGGAAAGATTTTTGCAAATGCTGTTGCTATTTGTTGTTTGTAGGAATGTAATTATTTTTATTAATTAAGTTATTTGCCATTTTGTTGTTAAACTTTCTCAAATGATATCAAATTTTTTTGTTGAGTATACGTAGACCAGGGATGGCGAACCACTGACCCGCGGGTCACGTTGTGACCCACTAGTTGAAATTCAATGACCCACCTGATGTTCTGAAATTTCTGGCATTTGACAGGCCCTCTGTCCTGTCAATTTTGGTAGAAGTCAAAGAGAGATTTACGGTGAAGACCCCTTTTTTCTCGTTTTTATCAAATTTTAGAGGTAACTGTAATTTCGGGGGAGGTTTTTTTTTTTTTTTTAGAGATCACTATGATTTTGGTACAAAAAGTGGGAATTCCGAGACTGATTTCAGGTGAAGACCTATTTTTATATTAACTTTTTTTAGAGAACATCAATATCTGAAAATTCTTGCCTCGGGCCCCTAAATTTGAATATCCACGACAGGTAAAGGCTTTTCTTTCTTTAGTCTTCAACTCTTTTTAGCCAATGACCCACTTAATGTAAGTTTTAAAAAACTGTCATTTTTTGACCCGCCCTATGAAAAAGGTTCGCCAACCCTGACGTAGACGATCTATACTATACTTTAGAAAGAAAGCCAAGCAAAGAACGATGAAAAAACCTATACTATTGTGGATTTACTTAAAACAAGAAGAATCCGTATTATTACCTTAAAAATGATATTCAGTTGGTAAGTATTTATTTAGCTGTTGGCTGCCATAATGTAAATATTAGTCATAAATAGGTCTTACTGATCATTTTTTTACAGATTCCAGATATCAGCAAAGTTTAATTAAGACAGTTTGAAATGGTTTAATTTTTTTGAATATTTATGTATTTGTCCCACAAAAACAATAAACTTAAATAAATAAAACGAATACAGCAAATACAACAAACAGGAAAAAAGGAAACTCAAAAGCAATTTTACACGTACCAATAGAAAACAGTAGAATTCCCTTTCCGAGTTTCAACCGATTAAATAGGAGTTGCTGAAAAAACGAAGCAGTAGAGAGATCTAATATATTAAATAGCGAAAAAAGTAAGTTAACCGATTTATGGAAAAAAACGTGTTTTTGCCGTAAAGACTGCGTAAAGACTTATATTATCCATATTATCCATATTATCCATAATCACTTGCGGAAAAAATACATTTTGGCGTTTATTTTAAAGCGAAAAATGTTCTTAAAGGCCCGTTTCCACTACGAGCGTGGAAAAGAGCATTCTTTCTCTCTTTTATTGATCTTCGATTGAAGCGAGCGGTTAAAATTGAAGCGAGCGCAAAAAAAAAGCGATAAAACAAACAAAGAATGCTTTTTTCCACGCTCGTAGTGGAAACGGGCCTTTAGTCCTCACTTAAGCAAGTTAATGTTTGATCGCGTGACTTTTGAGAAAGTTATTTGAATTGAAACTAAAAAGCATTTATAAACCTTTGTGCTAATGCATACTTAAAACGAAAGTAAATCAATTGGCACAAAAACTAGTTTTTTTAAAGCGGTTTAAAAAATTATAAAGCCACGGTTAAACCGCGTTTTTGATGGAAGGCTTGTTTTTGAATAAAACAAATTTTTGTTCAGGTTTGTTAACGGGCTCATATACTATGGTCTGTCTTTAAACGCCGAAGCTTTATCCGGTGATGTCTTTGTTAACAATACACTCAGTGAGTATTTAATGACGTATTACAATAAAAACTTAGAATATTGTTTTGTAGCCTATGATAATTTCAACATATTTTAAATTGATTTAGTACTGTAGCTTATTGAGAAATAAGTTGTTTTTAAATCGACAAAAACTGTTGGGATAGCGGTTTCCAACCATTTTTAATGCATTCCTCCCGTTGCTAATTTTGAAACTCTTTTTAACATAAACAACACGTTTCGGTATAACTATCACCTCAGTCATTCTTGTTTTTTAAGAAATCAGGTCACTTATAAATACTGCTAGTTAGTTAAATGTTAAGGCTGGAATCTGCACTGAATAATTGTCAGCTAAATATTAAATTTTCTTCCAAATTAGTTTTACTTAGTATTTGGGTTCTCGTTCATGATTTGCTGTTACTCACAGGAAGCCGGAAGCGGGCAATTCCCTCCCTTCCTTGCAACAATTTTATAACGCGGGGGCGCAGGGAGGTCAAAAAGTATCCTTTAAAATTCGCAAGACAAAAGCATTGTGTTGGATCTGTCTCTATAATCTTGGCCAAAATTAAATTCAAAAAAGTGTGTAAAGAATCGATTTGGACAAGAGGTCACTAAACTTTTTTCGAAAAAAGGCGCATCAAATAACAGTAATTTAGTAAGGAAGCAAAATTTAAAAAAGGCTTTTTTCTTTTAAAAAGGTAATCTCAACAAATGTAAATTTTAGCATATTGAAGAAAGTTTTCACCAAAGACTTAGTGATGAGCAAAAAAAAGTTTTTCTTTTGAGTTTATTGGTAAAAATTTTTTTCAGAGCAAAAATAAGATTAGCTTCAACGAGAACTTTCACTCCTTACCAACTGTATTTGCGGGCCAAGTACATCAAACACCTTTGCCAAATTTTACAAGTAAAGACTTTTTGTCTTTACTAAGTTTTTTCTGATACGCTAAAATTTTCAATTGTTAAGAGTCGCTTTTCAATAAAAAATTTCCTTTTTTTAAGGTTTACCCTCCGCCCAAAGTTTTCCAGCACCCCTGGTTACTAATTTTGGAGGTTTCCAAAATTTAAAAGTTTGTCAATTATTTTCGACAAATTGTAACGAGAACCACACAAAATCCAATCCAACACAAAATCCAATTTGACAAATAAGAAATTTAATCCCAACAATACAAATTTCACTCACTGACCCAAACGTATCCAGAAGCTTTAACACCGCAATCAAATTTACAAATAAAACAGATCAGACCTTGAATCATTACTCTTAACAACTCCATAAACAAACAAAGACGAACACAAAACAAACACCTGGAAACAACATCTTGACAAAATTGATCACAAACACAATCCTCACTCCCTTTGAAGCACTATCGCAAAATTGTCCGACCAAAACCACATACACAACAAAACAGAAGCATCCGCTTCGAAACAAAAACAGCCATCTCAAACCATCCGATCGTTTTTAATTTAGACGGGGTAATGGAAATAGTCTCTTACATTATCGTTGGACTGCTCATGGACAGAATCGGACGTCGATTAATGCTGACCTCAATGTTGTGTCTATCAGCTGTCGGTCTCTTGTGCGCAGTGATTGTTGGTGAATACGCGACTAATAACAGTAGGTAACATAATCATAACCAAAATTTTTTAAAGGTAATTGTATCTGGATAAAAAATTGGTCGAAAAACAATTTTTTGAAGACCGCAAAAAATAATTTCAGCTTATTACCTTAATTTTTGTTGTTCCTCTAAATTGATAAACAAACAAACAAAAATTAAAAACAGCGTATTTTTTTTTTCTGATACATTAAATTTACTTAATTATAATAGCTTAGCTTAAAAACAAGACGACTCGGTGAGGGCAACACGGCCCGGGGCAACCCGTCTCAGAAACAAGTGTTTTATCTGATTGCTTTTATTATTAGTTTACTTTTTGGCTTTTGCAGTAAAGTAAAGATGCTGCTTTTGTTTTTATTTTACAATAAGAAAGTTTTCGTTCAAAAACATTTTTTCTGGTTTCCAAAACTCTTGCCCAGTCTGGTATTTCAGGCTGGCACCGCTCCTGGTTAGAACAAATAAAAAAAGATATGAAGACGCGATAATCTTTTTTTATGTATTTCTATCGCTAAGACAACCAGTTTAAGAATGATTTCAAAAGCACTTCTGTTTTTAGATACATTTTCATGTTTATTAGAATTGAATTTACAATTCGGGTATAATCTAAATTTTTTCAAAAGCACAATAGCTTGTGCTGTTAAGAAGTAGATCCATATTTTAAAAGTGATAATAAGCTATTTACTCTGTGGTCTTCAATATATCTATCTTTTTGTGATATAAAATAGAATTACAAACAATTAATTTTTTTAGTTGTACAGTTAGTTAAAAACAAAATTGGTTTTGGTTTGAAAAAAACTAATTAGCTTTGAGAAAAAAGTGTCCAACACTTTTGGTTCATAGCCAAAAATAAAATTTATTTAAAAGTTTTCTTTATAACATTGGTACTCAACCTTTATCCAAACTCAGGTCAAATTTTTGCCTGTAAATCTATCGTGAGCCACATTCTGTTCAATAATTAAAGTAAAGACTTTTTATATTTTCTTGGTCTTCATTTTGATTTCAAACATAATATTTTTAAATCCATCTCTCTGACAACTAAAATTCCGACTTTAAAAGTTGATTGAGCGTCTGAGTAAAAATTTTTTTGCAGGCCGCGGGTTGGGGAGCTCTGCTTTATAGACCTAACAATAAAACACTTCTGACAAGTAACTTTAAAGTTTCAATAAAAACGAAATTTTTTTAACAGTTCTGGACACCGTTGCCACTGTATTTGCATTTATTGCTAAAATAGGAATTTCGGGATCGTTTGCAGTTCTATATAATTTTACATCCGAATTATATCCAACAGTAGTAAGGTGAGTTTTGTATTTACATAGAGTAGGCCATGTAAAGTGATTCCCATACTCAAGAGGTTTCCAACTGCTCCGTCGCGACGTTCTGGTGCGTCATTTTAATAGTACAAGGACGTTCCCAGAGTTTGACCGTTGATTAACTGCCCATTAGAAGTGGGACCTTCCGCATTTGTGCACTATCTGGGTTGAAAAGCTAGCTAACGAGAGTTTAATATAAATAATGAAGATTTTTTTGGGGAGATTTTTACCATGATTCATAGCAAGTTTTGCGTTCAAAACTTAAAATTAACATCAAAAAAATTGTTGAAAAGCAAGAAAAGTCTTCACTTGACTTCATTCTAATTTGATATAACTTTTAGGAGCAACGGAGTGGGCTTGGCTTCAACTGCTGCCCGATTGGGAGGAATAATTGCTCCTTTAGCTATAGCTGTTCCAGAAACAATTTCCTGGCTTCCAAATGTTATTTTTTGTGTTGCTTCTTTTCTGGCTGCTGGACTAGCATTAACCATGCCGGATACAACTAAAATAAATATGATGGAAAGTATCGAGGAAGCTGAAGATTTCTATAGCGGAAAAGTACCAGAACTTTTAAAAGAAGAATCAAATTTCAGGTGTAATTCCTATGTTTTTTAATTAAAGTAAAGTGAGAGGTATGGTCATGCAATTAATAACGCCGTTTTTTTGAAATAGGTTGATCTGTACAAATAAAAAATGTAACGGTGCTACTTTTTTTTAAAGTCTCTGTTGATTCAAGTTAAATAAAGACTTGAAACTACAGTATATATTTTTAAGGCGCATGCTGAAACAAGATATGACTATATACCTGTAGAAGGTTATGGTTAAAAAGATGGCTTAATCACTTTTTCCTAATTTAGCGTTGAAACAGATTCTTATTAAAAAGTTGCATTCACCTAAAATTGTGTTGAAACAGACCCTTGAAGAAAAAAATTTTCGAACGTGGTTTCATAATAATTTTTGTTTCTTTATTACTTATAGTTAAAAAAAAACAAAATGCTGTCCATATTTCAGAAGAGTTCAACAATCATTTTCAATTAATACCTTAAAATTTGGTACAAATAGCTTATTTCTCTTCTGATCTATGCTTTTTTCGTTCGATTCAAAAAGAAAAAACAAAGATTGAACTTTATTGATTAGGTCTTAATTAAGGGATAATTTTTAAAGTTTATAATCGGTGTAATGTGATATGCTGAATATTTGCAGAAGTGAGAATGGATCAGGTGCTGTAAACGAATCCTTTCAACACGACTCCTTGCTGAACAATGAAGTATTAAATGCTTAGCTAAAAAAAAAAATTTGCAGTTTCGTTTTTTATTGAATATTTTTTTGTTTTGTTGTCATGTTAAAATTGACTCATATGCGATATGATTATTAAAAAACTTTGTACCGAAGGTTTGATTTTTCTAAAACAAAAAATTGGCAGTTAAAACAATTGTGTTAAGCCTATTTTGTAAAAATTTAGCTTAAATATCCAATTATTAATCGAAATAAGTACTACGAAAAGAAACAACATTAATACAGTATATAGAAACATGTTTGCCAAATCTGAGTACAAGTGTTTATATTTGCAGGACCGTCTGCGAAATTTGAGAGACAGTTTGACCTCTCATAAGAGCTTCCTATTATTACGTTCTTATTTTACATAAGCTGGGTAAACTGAGGGTGGAATTTGACTTTGCCAAAAACTTAATTGGCATTTTGAACAATAAACTTGTAAAAAGCTTGGATTCGGCCATAGTCAGCGATGGCTTTAATAGGGGGCAAACGGTGCGGCCGCACCGAGGCCCCCTAAAACACATCAAAAAGTGGCCCCCTCTACACAAAATATTGCTCTATTTCATCATAGTAGCACCAGGGCGTCGATGGCATGTCAAAAAGAAAAGAAAAAAATGTTGAATTGGTGGTTGCAGCATGCTCGGCTTGTGCTCGTTAGGTCGTGTCATTTATGCTTATTAAAGTAAAGATGCTTTTATTTAGAGATCACAGTGTTTTGAGACACTAAAAAGTGGCTCTACATGCTTTGGATGACTCAATAGTGTCCCCCCTAAATTGAAGACCTTTTTTTTTTAGAGATCACTTTTCTTCATACACTAAAAATGGTTTCGGCTATTTTTTTTAAATATAATAGTGGTCCCCTTACTTTCCTTGCCCCAGGTCCCCCTTTTTGTAAGGCCATCTTTGGCCATATTTAATGTGTTTCTCCCCTTTAGAAGGAGAAATTCGCTTGGATTCCTGACATACGAGCAGCGTTTCCTAAAACAGAGATCTCAAGAAACAAATTATGCTTACATTTTTTTAATGGGCAACACAAAAAAAAAGTTTGGAAGATAGAGGTAGAATCTTCAAAGGCATTGCTATCACTAAACTGCGGCAACTTCGGCTTTAGACAAAACCTAAAGGATTTGATCATTATATCCAGCTATCAATGACATCAGACATGGCGCGCCATAACTTTGATGTTGATGACAAGTCGGTTTCAACCATAAAATAAGCTTTCATCACAAAGCGGCATATCTCAAAAAATTCTTTCTTGACCAGTGCTCCGCAACCAGTGTGCCGCAAGACGATGGTAGGTGTGCCATGAAATCCGGTAATTTGAAGACACTTTTTTTTCAAAAAAGGAAAACTTTTATTTTTTTGAAATTGGGTTTTACAACATCTGCATGGACCTTTTGCTGACTTAAACTCAAGCTGGACTCTCTAATTTATTAAAAAAACCTTGAAATCTATTTTTTGTTCAAATTGATTAGGTTTTTTACATTCTTGGTCGAGGTGTAAAATTTTCAAAATTTCTACCTTAAAAAAGGGTTGCTAACCACTGTTCCAGACCAGAGTTTCACCAGACAAATACCATTATAAGCCATCAAAAATTAATTAAATCCATTCAAAAGTTGTGGGTTTAGTTTAGACAATATTGTGAATTAAAGGTTACTTTGCGACTGTTGAGACATAGAGCAATAGTTTCATCTTTAACAGTTATGTAATTGAAAACAATTGAGAAGGAAAAGATGCTTTTTACCAACGACAGTCAAGGATTTTTGCGCAAGTAAGGGCTCGTTTCCACTACCAGCGTTGGCGGGGCCGCGGAAGTATTCTTTGTTTGTTTATTGATTTTTTGTTTCTTTCCGCGCTAAAGCGCTAAGAAAAGTAAAAAGATCAATAAAGCAAACAAAAAATACTCCCGCCAACGCTCGTAGTGGAAACAAACCTTAATTTTAAAGACAAAATTTCCTCTTTAAGAATAGCAGAAACAAAAAGCTGATCGGAATTAAACTATCAGCAGAAACTTAAGTTTCAACAGTTGGGAAAACTTATCTGTTTGATTAAAATTAAAATCTCTCGGTTTTACGCAAAAATATTTTTGGTTGCCATTCATGCTTCATTTTAACTGTTCCTCTGCGACAAAGATGGCGAATATGCAGTCCGCGAATCGGTTTGACAAAATCAACGCCTAGAATTCAGGATATCAAAAGCAAGTCGCTGGAGTTTGATGTTTTTTCTATCGCCTTCAATGTTTACCCGCTCCTGCACCCCCTGAGCTCCAACTGGAACTCATAAAACTACAGAGTGATGACACGCTGAAAGCGATGTATCTGAACAACCCGTTGCTTGAATTTTATCGTGTTTATTTATCAAAGAAAAAGTTTCCAAACTTGAGAGCGTACGTTCTCAAATGGTCATCAGTTTTCGTAAGCACGTACCTATGCGAACAATTTTTTTAACCTGAACATCCCCAAAAGTCTTTAGAGATCAAAAGTGACAGACGAAAATCTTATATGGCGTTGAGAGTTACCACATCGTCAGTTCGACCTAATATTAAGTGCTTACTATATAGTCTAAAGCAAAAATGTTTTCAAAAATCTTACTTATATACTGTTATACTGGTAAAGCCAGTTTAATTTTTGATTAAATATTTCTTTGTTGCTTTCTATTACTTCATCTTCTATACCGCGTTAAATAACTTCAGTCGTATGGTTCGCATTTATTTTTTGACTTTTCCCTGTATATTTTGGTAATTTAATTTCTTGCATTTATTTAAGGAAATTTTTAACATACCACGCCACAGTCTTCGTAAAGTGGCAGTTTTAAGGCCTGTTTCCACTACGAGCGTTGACTGGATTATTCTTTGTTTGTTTATTGATTTTTTTACTTCTTTCCGCACTTAAGCGCTAAGAAAAGCTATAAAACAAACAAAGAATACTCCCTGTTACGTCGTTCGCGTAAATTTTGAGAATTAGATGTTGGGTGCGGGTTTCGAGCCAGCGCGCCTTTTGTATCGGCGCTGAATAATCAGCGCTACCTTTTAGTTGCGTTCTTGCGCGGCTGTTGGGCATAGAGTGATGCCACGTTGTTTTGGTAAGCCTTTTCTTGAGCTGGCTGTAACTTGGCATTTTGCACAGTCTTCAGATTGATTTGGCTGCTATATTTGTCCCTTTGGACGTTGTCTACTTAAGGTAGAGAATTTGCTATTTGATACTTCCTTTGCTCGTCCGCCCAACATCGTTGGTGAGTGTGTATTGTGCTTATGCTTTATTTAATGTAATATTTATGTTATTGTTTAGAAAAACCGTTTCGGACCGGCGCCGCCATTATTGTTTTGTTTTGTGAAATACAATTATAAATCTGGTGCTGGTCGTGAAGCGCGTTTGTGAGGAGTTGGAGAAAGGACGAGGCAGTTTGCGACTCCGTTACACTCCCATTGACGCTCGCAGTGGTAACGGGCCCTTAGGTGACAAACTATGGGTTTTTATTGTTTTTGTTTGTTGTTTAGTACCGCGTTGAACAATTTCTTTATCCGTTTCTATTAGGTTTATTGTTTTGTGTTACAAAGAGGCCACGAGGCATTTTCTGGGGATCACGAGTAGAAGCATTTGCTGAAGATCTTTTTTTAGTCTTTTCTTGTCTTTTGGGACAATATTCGACGCAAGGAGCCACTGGTGTTAGAGTCTCTGGAAAGAAAGGGCCCACCAACCATAAAAGGTTGAGAACCACTGTGCTAAAGTTTTTATTAAGATCGTTTTGTTTTATCTCACATCTTATTTATTTTAACCAGTGCTGCAAACTGAATATGTCTTTATTCGGGTTCAAGTTCGAGTTTGAGTTCTATTCTATTCTGTAGAAATGAAAACTGGATAAGCCTATCTACACAATAACTTAAACTTCTTTAAACATTAACTAAATAAAACAAATTCATTTAATATGTTCAACTTAAACAGAGAACCAGAATTAATTGACAGCTCAGTTGTCCAATCACAAGTGTACAACTCAGCTGTAATTGAAAATTAACAATTTAATATCAAAAGTAAAATCGAAATATTATTTATTATCTTTTTAAAATTCTTCAAATAATGCACTCAAACTCGATCATGTATTTTTTGAGTTCGATCTCAAGTTCGAGTTTAGCAATGTTTATTTTTCGAGTTCAAGTTCGAGTTCGGCAAAAAAAGACCGTTAAAAAATTTTCGTTAAACGTTAAAAAAAGTTCTTCGAGTTAAAAAAGATTTTGAATTTAGTTCTTCGAGTTTGCAGCTCTGCTTTTAATATAGCCTATAAGGACCATTTTTGCTTTTTAAATTACAGAAAAAAGGTTTCATAGTATGACTAAAACTTGTGTGGCCCGCTTAGTCAGCTGAACTGACAAACCGGCTCGCCTCAACTAATACGTTTGTCACCCCTGCTCTACGAGATATAATAACCTGTGCACTTCGGCGCTTTTCGCCTTTTTCCTTTTTTTCTTTTCGCGGCCTAACAGAGCCAGCCGGTCATTGCACCATCTGGTCATTTCGCACTTCTTCGTACACAAACAAGATGTGTTTTCTGTTCGCTGCTACCTTTCAAATATTTCCTCTTTTCTATGCTTTGTTATATCCCGAATGCTACTCACTGTCCTAAGATCAATGTTTTTAAAATCGTCACATCGCGATAATGTCCACGCCACCTATATGATTCGACATTATTTTCACTAAGCATTAATGGTCTTTATTGTTATTTTATTGCTTTAATTCACTTGTTTTCTCTACTCAAATAAAATTAATTTTTAACTTCGGGAAAAAGGTTGTTTTTTATACCGTAAAACTACAATGGAAAGCAGCCATATTGGATTTAGCATCCAATCAATTTTTATTTACATGTTTTTTTACATTATTAAAAACATACAAAAAAAACATGAAAAAGCAAACTTTTTGTTCTCTTCTTTGAAGGTTCTTAAAAATGTAAAATAAATTAGATAAATATAAATCGAAAGAATACTAACTTCAATATGGCTGCTTTTCATTACAATTTTAGATTATTAAAACTAATATTTGCTTTGCTTAGTTCTCTCTTTTCTCTCCTGACGCACTTCAGATCTTGTATTTTTGCAGTCATGTTTTACTAGCGTCACAACTAAAATGTAGCCTCAGACCACACTTGCGCTTATACATGCTCCATTTGCGATTAAACCTTCGTCGAAGCATCTTTTTATATTTTTTTTCCTAGGCAAGAATTTTTAGTAATATCCGCCGCAGAATAGCTCGTTCCAGAGAGAAATTATGAAGTTGGTGATGTTATGTGTTGCACAGTTAACTGACAACATGTAACGCCGATCAAAATGGGTTTTGAAAAAATTGACATGTTCAAATTTCAAATACAAAAACGCTCGTGCAAATTGTTCAAATTAAGGCAGAAAAAAAACATACCAACTAGATTCGTTAAAAAGGTTGTATTTAATCCAAAGACTCTCAAAAGAAATAAATCTATTTGATGTGAATTTCTTTTCAACGTTGTAACAGCGTTTTCATGTCTCTCCTCCTTTAAATTTATTTTTATGCTTTTTGTATTCAATTGAGTTCATTTGAGAATTGGCGACTATTTTAAATGTTTAAAATAAATTCTAGAAGGTTTCGGCAGGAAATCTAAATTTGGCGAGACGCGAACCAGTAGTTTTTCTGAGAGCAATATTCTTAGTGTTCGTTTTGTTGGCTTTGGGTTGGCGCGCAATTAATATTTATTTATTTGAATACAACGTATGGTGATTGGATTTAAACCAAAACACAATTACACTCAGGCGTAGCAGCCGAAGATAATTTGGGAAGCAATACAGTTTTGCTCACATTTTGTAACGTTTGCCCGAATCATGATTTTTTAGAACTTTACGGATACGAGAAAAAAATTCGTCTTCACTTTTGATCTGTCTTTGATTTCTCAACTTTCGTCCAAAAAACATAGTAATTTGTAAAACAAGTCTTCACTTTAAAGCTTGCTCACACGATTCCTTGTCGCTGCGCTAAAACTCCTGATTTGGCCCAAATTTTTTCTATCGCTGCCCGAAAAATTCTGGTTTTGCGCAAATATTTCCTTGTCGCTGATCGAAAGATTTTTATTTTGCCCAAATTTTTCAGACTTGGGGGCAATTGCTCCCTTTGCCCCCGGCAGTACGGCTATGCACTTATATACGAGGAAGTAGAGGAAGTACTTACAAAAAATCAAGAATAATCAAAAAATGCAAATAACTTGCAAGGTTGACCCACGAAAGTACACGAAAGTCAATAAACGATGTGTCTAACAGAATGCGAATTGAATTCTTTTAAGCAAGTTTTGAAGGAGCTTAGAGTATCAGATATAAAAATTGCTTCAGTTAATTTATTTCCAAATATTTGGCATACAGTTGGTAGAAAAGTTTTTACGGCGGTCCTTCTTAGCAGTCTGCAAAGATTTTATTGTCAAACAATGACATCGCAGATTATATTTTGAAGTATTGAAACAGATTATTGCAATGCAGATATAACAAATTACTACAAATTTTATAATTTAAAATGAAGTCAAATTTAATATGACGATATTCTAATAAGCAATATTTAAGAACTGCTAAACGGAATATTACATCGCTTCATCAAATTTCTTGTAAATCGCTTTTGTATCAATTCAATTTTATCAACATCTTGCTTTAAATAAGCAGACCAAACTGGTGTGTTGTGTTCTAATAAAAGTCGAACAAATGCCAAATAAGCTTTAAGTAACACCCAAATATTTTTGCTGATATGCAAAATTTGAAAACAACGCAAGAAGCTTTAGAAGCAATGTTGCTAATATGATGATACTATGTCAAATCATTTGATATAATCGTATACATGCTTGAATCCATTTTTCGCGCAGACGCGTATGGATTTATAGATCACAATTCTTTATAACCGTTAGTTAAACGGCTTGTCGGAAGCTTGGTCGAGTATATAGAGCAGTGGTTCTCAAAATTTTCAGAGTTTTCAGGTCCGTGACCCCTTTTCAAAATTTTTGAAAAGTTTGAAACACTGGCGGCCTCCCGCTTAAAACATTGTCCCGAAATTCAAGTGAAGACCAAAAAAAGGTCATCATTTTGAAACTACCTTTGATTTTTTCATTTTTATCCCACAAGATTTATGAAGGCCAAAAAAAGGCTACTGATAGTGGCCTCCTTGGAAAGCCACAAAGCTCCTTTGAAAACCCGAGTTTAGAGCGTTGTGATTGTGATCAAAACGGCTGCGGTTCAAAACCTATTCAAGTCATTCTGCTGTGTCCTTGGGAAAGACATTTTACAGTGCATTTCCCTTGGTTGCCGATCTTGGCAAGCAGTTGTAAATTTCACTGGTATCTTTTTAAAAAACTAAAATATCAAAATAAAAAAATTTTAACCGGACAACAATATATCTTGGCATCTTTGGAAGCGAGTCAGGTTAATTGTTCGTCCTAAGTATAGCGTCTCTGACGCTTTTCTGCTAGGCAGTAGGATGAACATAAAGGTGAAAATGAAAAAATAAAACAAACTATAGGGAGGGCAAACGTTGTGACTGCAAGGGCCAACAACTCTACATTTTTATAAAAAATTGCGGGCTATGATTAATAAATATAGTATATGAATGTGATGTTCAAATTATTGCTTACATAAATTTCGTTACAACAAAAATTTCTTCGCTCTATTTAAGAAAAAAGATGTAAGATCAAAGCAATCACTTATTTCACTTATTTGGAGGGAAGGGTTCGATCGAAGTTCATATGGAAGATAATTCGAAGTAATCTTTAAAAGGAAAGTAAAGACCTAAAAAGGTTCTATCACTGTAACACTCTACCGATTGCGGGAAAGGGTGTTAGTACAAACATGCAAAGCATTACCAAACTTGTTTGTTGCCAAAAGAAAAATTTAAATACAGTTTTTTGTAATGGGATTATTTGGTAATAGATGATCACATGAATACTTACTGGAATAAATATAAGAAAGTTTAAACTATATACTGTAATAGGTTGACTCCGAGCTTTTTGCCACTTGAAATTTCGGCAAAGCTGCCAATTGAGTGTCGTTCTTAACCAAATTGTAAAATTCATCACAATAACATCAAGTAAAAAAAGAATTAAAAAATATCCGGTCTCGAAACCAATTTAAAAAACACGAAACCGAGACCACCAGCACAAGGTCGAAACTGAGGCAAGACCGAGGCCAGAAAAAAATCAATCTCGAGACCTTCATCATTGGTTTCTTTTGTAAAGGTTTTTTTAACAATCAAGATAGATGCTTTGCAAAAGATATACAGCGCTTTTCGTGCAATAAAATTGGACACTTTTCACGAATATGTTCTTCAAGAAAAATATTAAAACCAGCGCCTCAACGTACGATCTTATCGTTTCAAGAATCTTTGTGGGATTTCCCAAGTGGCTAAAAGCCTTTGTTGTCGAAGGGACTCTCAGCGGAGTTGCTATCGAAATACTTACGGATACAGGTTCTTCAAAAAGTTATATCGATCGCCGGTTGTTTCAAAAGACTTAAATTTTTTGATGGAGGGGAGCTTTCTACTATCACTATGGCGTCTACTTCACATTCTGCTCAAGTCAAAGGAGCAGTTGTTGTGAACCTTAAAGTATTTAACAATGTCTACACCAAATTTAAACTTGGTGTTACGGAAGAATTATGCGCAGACGTAATCTTAGGAACAGATTTTATGAAAATCCGCAGCGAAATCGAATTTAAAATGCATGGTTCTCAAAAAGCTATTTCCGTTAATAGTCCCTTAAATCAAGGGTCCGCAAATACTTTTTGATGCGACCCAAAAAATCTTGACTTAAACTCTTGTGACCCACATTTTTTGTGAGCGGTAGTACTAAATGGAAAATATTCTCAATTAGTTAGGAATTTTTAAGGTTACTATTGATATGCGGAAATGTCATTTTAAATAGTTAAGTAATTTTAATGGTAAAGTAACATTTTATGAAGGAGATTATAACTGTGGTTATTCTTTTCTATTGAAATTCAAAACAAAGCACATAAAAATGAATAAAAGAATACATTTATCGTTAACTTGCACAACTTTGTGAAACAAAGCATATAAAAATGGATATATTTATTCAACTTAAAATTCGAGGTTTAATTTGAGAGACGGCAACTCGAAGATCGTCTTCTACTTCTAGTTTTGATCTGTATTTGTTTTTAACGTAAGATAAAGTTGAAAACGTTCTTTCACATAAGTATGTCGTTTCAAATGGCAAAAAAACATTCATTGCAGCCACTGATAACTGTGGATATTCTTTTGCGACTAAAAGCCAAAATTCAGTCAAACTTCTTATAGTATCAAAGGCAATTTTTAAGCCGCGGTCACTTGACAGGTCATCCAGTGCTTCAATCAAATCTGATGATAGGTGGTGAGTATTTGATATGGTGAAGGGTGATAATATCTTGCCGTGTCGTTGTGGTGCAATGTTTTCGGGAAAATATTTGTCAAAACATTGAGAAAGATTATGAAGATGACTAATTAGGGATTGTTTCACATTTCTCTGATTAAACTCGTTTTCTTCGAGATAGTCGTTAAGCTCAGAAAACATATTCATTCTTCCAATTTCAACTCGGCTAGCCCAATGCTGAATTTTCTTTTTGAAAGCTTTGATCTTGTTATAAGCTGTTAAAATGTCAATTGATTCGCTTTGCAATGACAAATTTAAACTATTTATCTTCTCAAAAATACAGATAAGTACAGAGTTTTGTCAACCAGTCAGGGTCGGTGAGATTTGCAGCAAGTTCGTATCTTCTTTCCGTAAGAAACAAATAAGCTTCATTTCGCAACTCATACAAACGGGTGAAAACTTTTCTTCGCGATAACCATCTCACTTCTGAATGAAGAAAAAGAGTTTTATGCTCCGAGCCCATTTCGTCGCAGAGAATGGAAAATAATCTTGTTTGGAGCGGTCTCGATTTAATGTAATTAACAATTTTTACTACTGAAGAGAGAACACATTTTAATTGTTGGTCCAGTGTTTTGATGGCAAGATTTTCTCTATGAATAATGCCATGCGTAAAATTGATATGGGGTGCAATTTGTGACACTCTTGCTAAAAAACCTTTATGTTTTTCTACCATAGCCCCAGCCCCATCAGTACAAATGCTAATACAACATTCCCATGATCATTGGGTAATCTTCTATCCACTACTGAGAATATGTCTTCACCTGTGCATGTTCCAGATAGGGCTACGTACATGGCAATTCTTCTTTAAGCTTCCCATTGGCTATACAGTATACCTAACAAACACAATCAATTGCTTTTTAAACAAGCTGCATAAAGATGAGAAACACCAGACGAGTCTGGTGTTTCTCATCTTTATGCAGCTTGTTTAAAAATTAATTCCAAATCCTCATAATTCTTCAAACAATCAATTGCGCTAAACCAGACACATCCGTAGACTCATCCAATTGCAAAGCGTATTTTCCTCGTTTAACTCTATCAATCAGTTGGCACTAGTATGTTGACTTACTTCACTGATACGTCGGCAAATGATATCAGCAGACAATGGTATTTCTTTTATTTCCTCGGTTACCTTTTCTCCGTTCATAATTTGACTGATTGCAATGGCAGCAGGTTTGATGAGAGTTTTATTCAATGCTGTGTGTTTTTTTATCCTTTGCGATTAAATATGCAACTTCATAGATGCCTTTTGAGCTTTTTCTAAGATTGTGAGGTGTTTTGTCATAGTTTTCTTTTGACTGAACAATTCTTTTTCTAATCGGCGAAAAAAACACATTGGTTTGTCAATAAATTTCGAATGCTTTGCTGTAAGATGGCGTTTCAATTTCCCTGCTTTCAGGCTCTCGTTGGCAAGAACCTCGGAGCAAACAACACATTGAGGACGTGGCTCATCATTTATAAGAATACATGTGAAACCAATCTTTATAAATTTTTCGCGGTACTTTTGTTTATAAGGCTGGTTTGAGCAATGCATTTATTTTCGATGAAGGTGAGGGTAATTCATAAATTTTTTGTTGGGCGCTGATCCCCACTACTTAAAGATGCAAAAATTTTTGTAGGTTTTGGTACGTCCTGTGCTCTTTCCTCTATTAAATTTTCCACATTTTCTATTGACCGTTTTTTGGAATCCGCAGTATTTTTCAGCAACCAACTTTTTAACATTATTGGTGAATAAAACTAACTTGAAAACCTTAACCTTGCTAAATTTAAAAGTTAATCAAGAATTCCATACAATAACTATAACAAATGCGACAGTAACCTATGTTTTTAAATTAGAATAACAAATCTCATTGCTTGTCTTATCAAGCAATTTCATACAGCTGCTAATCTCGCATTGTGCAACAGTAACAAAACAACATGATTGCTCGATAACTACTTAAGACGTGTTCTGCTCGATTACTAACAATGCAATAATTCTTATAAGTTTAAAATGGTCAAGTTCATTATTATTACACAAATGCGAAGCTTATATTTATAGTAGGTTTAAATATATAGTTTAAATTATTTCGCGACCCAGAAAGGAACCCAAATTTGGGTCGCGAACCACTATCTGCGGACCCCTGCCTTAAATAACATTTGCAACGTGATGACTGCTAAGATCGAACCACCAAGAATTTTCCGATCTATTTTCCCTGATTGTGTTCCGTTGCGACTAATTGCAGACCGTGCAGTAAATCTGACAAGAAATTTATTAAAGAAAATATTTCAAGACTTCGTGACGAAGGAATCATCGAACCATCTCATTCTTCATGGCGCTCATAGGTACTTATTACTTAAGATGAAATCATAAAAAGCGTATGGTTGTTGATTATTTCCAAACAATTAACTGCTTTACGCATTTGAATGCATATCCACTTCCGCGCATAGATGAACTAATAAGCGAAATTGCGAAATCACATTATTCCAGTACTGTCAATTTAAAATCCGCGTATTATCAAGTCCTATTGGCAACGGAAAACCGAAAATTGAAGAAGGAATTATCGAAGGAATTAAGAAAGAATTATTGAAGGAATTAAGAATTAAGAAGGAATTATTGAAGGAATTAAGAATTAAGAAGGAATCACTGCAAATACCATTTCCTAATATGACACGATCGCCACGGCGCAGCAAGCGATCAATCACGCCTTTTGAAGTAACCGCCAGTTAAAAGGTTAAATACTGAGATTACGGATAAAATTGCATTTTTAGAAATTAAATACATGTAAAAAATCATTAGTTTTAATAAATAACCTAATACTGATATATACCATTACAAATAAACATATATGCACACTCAGGGATATCTAGAAGTAGTTCTAGATATCTCTGATATACACTGTATATGAATATTCTTAGTCTGATAGGCTACATACTGTACAAGAATCAAAGCGGTAGGCCACCTACCGATACCAATCAATGTTAGGTAGACCACTAACAATCATAGGACAGACCAATATTGCTTAAAAGCTTTTGACAAGCCAACATCTAAATTTTGGCAGCGTTTGGAAACTGATTATGTAATTCATTCATCGATTAATTGTTTTGTTGTCAAGGTTGTGCTATATTCGAATTTTGTTTCGTAAATCGCATCGATCTATTTTTATTGCCTTATTGGCAGGTTCTATGCCTCGTTGGCAAATTTTTTATGGGATTTGGAAACGCTCTATTGCTGCTAGAATGGTCGAATCTAATTCGAAGAAAAACCGATTGAAATGAGAGTTAGTTTTGGGGAGAAACAGAGTTAGTTTTAGAGAGAAAGTAATTGGTTCAAAAGAAACTAATTTCTTCTTGAGCACCTTAACAAATTCAAAAAATACAAAAAATTTTGGGCCCGTTTTGAGCCCGCGAGAACAGTTTGCGCGGCGTTTTTTCTCTTTTTATCTCTTAAAGCAGTGTGGTCCAAACACTGCTCTGTCCATTTTTCTGCCGCCAGCGAACACTTTCTGAATTTCATATAATTATAAAATCATAAATAAATGATATTGCTATTACTAACCGCACATAGATCATAATCCCATAGGATCATAGTACAGGCCATTATAGGCAGGTCATTTGCAAAAAGAAAATTAAATTTTCTGTAGAACTAAATACGACTGACGACTCGTAGAAGGAACGACTGCGGAATACCAGCTGAAATTGAGTGATGATAATGTCATTGGTTCGTCGGCATTCTTGACGGATATTAGTAATTACTTGTATATCCTAAACATGAAATTGCAAGGTAAAAAACAAAATACATTATATTTTAACTGGTTCGGCGTATAGAAGGTTTTTGCAAGAAACTTGTGCTGTTTAGCGCTTCATTGCAAAAGAATGATGCGACCTATTTTTCTTCATGCAGCGAATTATTTGGTGTAAAAAAGAAACAAACATTGATTTTTCTGCATTTTTTGAGAAAATTGGTGAAATCAGTGATGTGTTTAATGATAGATTTGCTGACTTTGATTTGCTGAGAGCAAATGTGGAGCTTTTCAACAATCTGATAGAAGTAGAGGAAGAGTCTCAACCACCTTATTCTCAGCAAGTCGGCAGCGTGGTCGAGTGGTTAAAGCACCGGACTGATGATCAGCATGGTCTAGGTTCAAAACCCACTTACGCCATACTGTTGTGTCCTTGGGAAAGACACTTTACGGCACTTTCCCCTGCTTGGTGGTCTTGACAAGCAGTACTAAATTGCAGTAATATCTCTACTAACTTACTAGCGGACAGCAATATCTTGGCATCTCCGGAAGCAGGTCGGGGTAATTGCTTACCCTATGTATAGCGCCTCCGTCGCTTTCCTGCGAGTCAGGAGGATAAATATAGAGATTAAAATAAAAAAATAAAAAAAAAGATTATGTGATTATAATCGGATCCTTTTCTTTGTCAAAAAAAACGAGCGTTACGAGGCGTTTTCGAAGATTGTAAGCAAAGAGCAGTTCCCCCATATAAGAGACTTTGCACGAAAAATGTGCTCCATGTTTGGTAGCACGTACATTTGTGAAAGTGCTTTTTCAATTATGAAGCGAATAAAAAACAACACACGAAATTGAATGGCTGATGAGACCCTGGATGCATGTTTACGCTTCTCGACCGCCGAAATTAAAATGGACATTGACACAATTATCAAAATCAAGAAACAATGAATTGTTTTGGTATTCAGTTTGTTGTTGAGTATTTTTTTTTTCGATAATTACGATGAGTCGCAGGCAAACAGAAAGCTTTAAATTACTTTAATTTCAAATTCTGTTTAGCGTGCAGATGCAGCAAACGAGTGTTTTACAATGGAATATTTTTGTTTGCGGCCCGCAAATTTTTTTTTAAACCGAAATGTGGCCTTTTATGCTCGCACTCTTGGACCACCTTGTCTTAGACTAGAGGAACTAATTTTATTTCGTTTTTACTCTCACTCCAATCGGTTTTTCTTTGAATTAGACTTGACTTGCTAGAATTCAAGCGTGTTTTTGCTTGCTCTCAAAGATCACATTTTTATGTTTGCGCCTTGTGTTATTCGCGTAGATAAAGCGCGCAAACTCTAAATTTAGCACAGAAGCACAACATGAACGTGTTGAAGTGAATGAATGAGTTAAGAATGATTTGAAATTCGAATTAAAATACAACTCTTTGTTTATACTCGCACTCTTGGACCACCCTGTCTTAGACTAGAGGAACTAATTTTATTTCGTTTTTACTCTCACTCCAATCGGTTTTTCTTTGAATTAGACTTGACTTGCTAGAATTCAAGCGTGTTTTTGCTTGCTCTCAAAGGTCACATTTTTATGTTTGCGCCTTGTGTTATTCGCGTAGATAAAGCGCGCAAACACTAAATTTAGCACAGAAGCACAACATGAACGTGTTGAAGTAAATGAATGAGTTAAGAATGATTTGAAATTCGAATTAAATTACAACTCTTTGTTTATAATGGTTTACGCAATGATGGATATTGGGTGAGGCGAGTAAGGCAGTTGCCTCAGGCCCCCCCTTTTTGAAAATACCGCATATAGTTTCATTTTACTGTATACTGTATTTTTTTAAAGATCAGTAGTTGTTGCGAAAAGTGGGAAATCTAAGAACAAATTCATCTGAGAACTTTTTTTTAGAGATCACTATGAAGTTAGAACGAAAAGTGGGAAATACGAGATCGATTCGAAGTGAAAACCTTTTTTTTGTTTTTTAGAGATCACCATGACTTTGGGGGAAAATAGGGAAATATGAGGTCGATTTAGAGTGAAGACCTTTTTTTCGAGATCACCATGATTTTGGGAGAAAAATGGAGAAATACGAGATCGAAGACTTTTGTTTTAGAGAACACCAATTTTTGGGAATCTTGATTAGGTTTTTCTCGGGCCCCTAATTTTGAATATCCATCACTGGGTTTACGAGTGTAGTCTTTTTGAAGAAGGTATTTAAAGGAAATTTAACCGCTCTGCCTCTACTTAATCACTTAAATTTAATCAAAATTCTTCAATAAGGGAGACAAGAATCAGTCCAAAACTTATTAAAAATTTATTTTATTTTAATTTAAAATCGATTTTGATCACAAGATCATTATCAATTAACAATTCTATTAAGTCTGTGAAATTAATAGAAAATTATTGATTAATGATTAAATTTAATATATGTCAGAGAATTAAAATGAAATTTACTCACTGGGCAAAAAAATTTTTTTTGTTTTTTTAATAGTAAAGTAAAAATTCTTATCGAAAAACTTAAAGAACTGTCAGTGACAGTTCTTTTTTTTAAATAGTAAAGTGACAGTTTTTTTTTTTTAAATAGTTTTTTGATAAGAATTTTTACTTTACTATTTAGAAAAAAAAAAAATTTTTTTTGCCAAGTGAGTACATTTTATTTTATTTTATTCTATGATATACATGTATATTAAATTTAATCAATAATTTTCTATTAATTTTTTATTCTTAAAATTTCACAGCCTTGATAGAATTGTTAACTGATGATGATCTTGTGATCGAAATCAATTTTAAATTAAAATAAAATAAATTTTTAAACAAGTTTTGGACTGATTCTTGTCTCCCCTATTGAAGAATTTTAATTGAGATGCGTTTCACGAGAATCGTCTTAAAATCTTCATCCAATAGGGTTAAACTGATCCATAGCCGTACCTGCCGGGGGTGCAGGGGGGTTATGAACTGATCCACTGGGTTTTTTAACAAATTAAGCTAAAATTTAATCAGTTTCAATATTTAACTGTGTATACGGTAATTCGACTTTACCGTTACTGTATGATTGTGTATATCAAATGAATTCGATTCTTATAAGGTTGACGCATCTGTTGAATCAAAATATAAATTCTTCGAATATAATCATCGGAGCATTTGGGTTCATTTCCTAAAAATTGATTTCTTAAAAATTTTGAAAAAGTTATATTTACAATTCTTTTTGGACAAAGACTATAAGTTTTTATTAAATTTGCTGTTTTTCTTCCTAACTCGCTAAATAACACTTATTTTTAGACCGTTTGTACAATGATTCGCAGATTCAAGGATGCAGCCGCCTTGTTGCAATTATAATGTATATTTATGACTAAGAGCTGGTTTTTAAGACTTTTAACCATAGAGAAGTGATTACTGTATATAGAACCTTTCTTAAGGAATACAGACATGATAGAAATAATTTGTTGAACTAACGTCCTAAAACGCATTTCAGAAAAACATAAATTTGGTTTAATAGAGGCAGCAAGTCTTTCAGTAAGGAGCTTAAATGAAGCCGAATTCGTATATCCTCTGCACCCGGTTTCACCTTTTGCGACTCGTCAGGAGATGATTTTAAGTACAGATGGATCATGGCATCTTTGTATCTAACACCTAACACTGCAAGATTTTAAGAATGTTTTTGTTGACAAGTCAGAATACAGCGTGTGATTGGTGAAGCGAGAGAGGCGCGAAAGAAAAAAAACCTAAAAACAATGAGATGTGTAAGATAGATTAAGAATAAAGTTAAATAATCCTGAAATACGTTGTATAAAAAAGTTTAATTAGCAACAATGAAAACAAAGAATAAAAAACAGCGAGCACGGCACACGCAAAACATTGGGTAGCATTGACGTACGGATTATCAAATCAGATTTTTTTCTGTTTGATTTTGTTCCGATGTGGCATTTAGTATTCAACTGAGATCACTTGTTTAAAAGCGTGCGCTGGTTAGCTTAAAAGATGGCGAATTTTCCCGCTTGGCAATGATTACAGCGCTAACTGCCAGACAGATGAATTGCAAACAATCGACTGAGTTTTCTGTTGTTGTTTCCTTTGCCTTTATATTTCCATATTGCTTTTGAGAGTTAGATGGCATTTGCTTTTTTGTGGTGGTTGAATGATTTTTGATGGTTATTGAATCGAGCTTCAAATTCGATTTCGGAGAAGCTAAGTAATGATGGATGGTTTTTCGGGCTGTGATTGTCACATTGTAAATATAGGGGTTGATTTGACACTTTCCATTGAAAGGGCAGGTGTGCTGAGAAGGCTGAAAAGGCACTGGATTTATAAATTTGGTTTGGAAAACTTTAAATAATATTTTTGAAAAATTGGTGAAAGTGTTACTTAAAAGATTTCAAATAACTATTTGGTAAACAATCACGGTCTAATAACAATCAAAGATTGGGCTGGTTTGTAATTCTTTGAACCTGTCTAGTTGCACTCGTTTTAAGCTGTTGTTCTTTGCGAGTTAGTGTTTTTTAATTTTAACCGATTGTCTATTGTTTGCAATACTCTGGTATTGGAGGCGTGCTAGTTTAATAACTATTACTAGTGCTAGTAGAATCTAGCTAAGGGCTGTGCTACACTAACTAGTGACTAGCTAAGATTAAAACCTATTTTAAATCTAGCTGCTAGATATAAAATACCGTAGGTTTTAGTCGCGAAATTTTAATCTTGTTCCTAAAAGTCTCTATTTCTAAAGTTGCGAATTTCGAAATTAGTTGTGCGGAGCTAAACTTAATCTGCTAGCCAGATTTCAAGCCATACAATATGCTTAGAAAAAAAGTTTTATTAGAGCGCATCAGTTCGACAACGAGCGGTTCAATAAGACGAAGTTACCAGCTTTAATTTTTACTATTGCACACGTGCGCCCCAACTCAAGAATAAAATCGCGATCGAACGAAGTTATTGCTATATACTGCAAGGTGCCACGCAGGGCCGTAACTCCATCAGGTGGGGCCCCATTTTTTTCTGTACTTAATATTCAATTCAGCTACTTTTCTCAGCACAGGAATCATTGACGAATCCGCGTTAGAGAAAGATTTTTCGATTGAAAAAAAGAGTTAAAAAAGCATTGAGCTAAACAGATAAAAGGAGCTAAAGCTAAGTTTACTGTGCCTGCAAATGAAAGGCTGTAATTGGAATAAAATTTCACCAAGGTTACGCGGTTCAACATAATTTTTGTGATTGCAGTGTATTCAAATTGAAATAATGGCATAGCAAGGATTTTGTGGGGACAGGCTGCAACAACAATTTTTTGGTTGTTTAATAAAAGTTAAATCAAATAAACGTCGCAAACCAAAATCGTTTTTTACTGACAAAAAAGATTATGTGCAACCTTTTGAGGCAAGGTGCTTTGTGAGCACTATTAACGATATTTCAGCAAAATGGAGATATGCTATGCATGCGGATAAATTGTTTAACCCAAAAAGAATTGACGTACAGTATACTGACGCCACCACAAAAAACACAAACTAATAAAAAACACAATACGTTGAGGTCCATTAAGTAGGCTACCGTAATTTACATGCGGGTGTTGGGAAACTTGAAATTTTTCGGTCTTGCTTTTGTACTACAGAACTACTGGATAATTTTTCTAAAGTCGAAATTTTTAGCTCGTTCATTTTCTATTGATACCAGAGCCAAGCCGCTAAGTCTCTCTTGGGACATAAAGCTTCGAAGAAAGTTTTTGATCAGTTTGAGTTTAGAAAAAGACCTCTCTGCCGTAGCAACTGTTACAGGTACTGTGATATACATCATGTATGCCGTACAAACGTCAGGATAAGTTGTGGCAAGTGATGCATTTTCAACAATCAAAAAAAAAGCCATTTCTTTAGCAGATTTTAAATGGGCAATCTTTTCTCTAAACGGCGTTCTAATGGAGAGCATTTGGCTTGGAAACAAAGGAGAGACGTTATCAGAAAATTTACTAGAAAATTTTCTTGCTTCAACCTCAAGATTCAGATGAGAAGCATTTGATAGCAAACTTGGTTCCAAAACTTGATATGATGTCACGAATGATTTCATTTCTTCAAAGCGATTAATTAGTTGGCAAGAAAGTATGTCCATTATTGGAAGAAACACAGTTACGCAAAATCGCTTCTTAGGATCGCTTAACGTTATTCCTTCAGATATTTCATCGAAGTTGACTTTTGTTTTCTTTGCTCTTTTGTTTAAAAACTGTCTTGGCAAACCCCCTGTAGAAGCAATAGTGGAAGCTTCGTTTAGTACTGCGTCAAAACTCCTTCTGAGTTGAGCAATGTTTTCAGCAGCAGTTTGCGAAAGTTTATGGGCAGAAATTAGTCAATTTTACACTGCATAGCTTTCGAAGGAATGTTGACGATTTGCAAAATCTTGCATTGCATAACCAGCATACACACAAATTCAAAGTTTTCTATCTGTTTCTTTATTGCCATAGCTTCATCTCTTTCCTTTGACTTCGTGCTGGTAAGTATTATGCGTTAGATCTCACTAACCCTTAAAACTAACTCTGTCACACAGGCGAAACAGTAACACAACATAACGCTGACTTTCACAGCACAAATTACGAATTTGCCTATTTATATGAAGCGGGCAAAATTTAGCAGAAAAAATTAGCAACTTCGAGAAGATACTATATTTTCTTAATTAATTATTTTACGACGATACATGCCAGCCGTACTGTTAAAAAAACTGCTGCGAGTTCTTTGATCATTGCAGTCCGCGTTTTTGATGTTTGCGGAATTTTGCAAAATTTGTTTGATTTTGCTGCACGTTTTTTTAACAGTGCAGACAGTTACTGTTACGTCACAAAGCACCAAGTTAAAAGACTGATAAACAATTTATGTAACATGTGATACTATTAAGTTGCCGGACCACGTTGAAAAATTGTAGAATTATCTTGAAACCATGACGTGCATTACGTATGACATTACATCATAAACCAAAACTTATTAACAATTACAAGGTAAAATAAAGCGGATAAATATGATGCTATATGATCATTATAGCTTAAAGTTATTTTATTAAACAGGCTTGATTGGGGATAGCGTACTGATTACGTCATGAATGCGTCACAATTAAAATGAATACGTTACAATCAAAATTTTAAATATATTAAGAAATACTTCAAATAAATTAAAATTATTGATGAAGTGTGACATTTAATAATAATAAGTTTATTTAAGCTTTTAATAAAAACATTTTGCAATGAAATGTAGCAATGCGGGGCCCCTCGTGCTGGGGGCCCGGGTGCATTGCACCGGCGATAGTTACGGCAATGGTGCCACGTCTTGTGTTTTTGCTTTTGATCTTGTTTTTTTCTCGATTTTTGACTGAATCTTATGTTTTTTTTATCAAATTGATGTTTTGTCGTAAAAAAACCGTACAAGATATAATTGTTAAAATCATAAAAATAGAAATCGCACTGAAATTAAAAAAGTTAATTAACTGCATAGAAGTCTTTTTTGAAACCTCTTAATAGATTCTATTGTTTGCGTTTACTGCTTTATAGGCAGATCACGTGCAGCGATCTTAGTGAAATCTGATTGGCTCACTTACACGTGGCGAGCACACTACAAATTGAGATGTTGGTAAATTTAATTCCTTTCAGTCGTTGGTGATCAAGTGGTTCCCCGGTTTGTTGTACGTTAAGGCCCGTTTCCACTACGAGCGTGGAAAAGACTATTCTTTGTTTGTTTTATTGATTTTTTTTGCGCTCGCTTCAATCGAAGATCAATAAAAGAAACAAAGAATTCTCTTTTTCACGCTCGTAGTGGAAACGGGCCTTTAGAGCGAGTAAGGATAAACCGTGACTAAAACTTGATCGCTCCAACGGCGATCCGTACTTAGGGTATACCGGGTAAAATGGGACACCCCTTCAATGACTGTTAATTGTGTTTAGTTGACAAGAACATGATCTAAGCTTCTGTTTTCTATAGAAATTCAGAATAAAAACTTTTTTTTATACAAACATTGATAGCCTATTGTGACTTATTACCACAGCAAAAGTTTAAGCATTATTTTCATAGTGCTATGTGAGCTGGTAGCTACGAAAATAAGGAATAACCTTTTTTCATGCAAAATTGCTATGGAGAAGTGGTAGGCTATAGAATATTGCAAGACATAAATGGTGATGAAGAGAATAAATTCAAATTTTGGTAGAAACACTACTTATAAATTCAATTTTTTGGTTCAAAGACCAATTTATAAATTCAAATTTTGTTGATGAAGAGAGTAAATTATAAATTCAAATTTTGGAGAAGACCAAATTCTTGTTAATGAAGGAAAGACTCGCGACTCCCAGTTTCCGCTCCCCGCGGTGCTGGCGTGTCCAACGATAAAAACGGAATTCAATGACTATAACCGTCCTTGAAATGCTGAACTTGTCTAAATAAGGTCAGCGAAATCCCTCCAAGTTACAAATCACCAAACCACCCTTGCTTAAATATGCGTAACTCTATGACGCCCGATACAAAAATTATAGTTGCAACTTAAAAAGAGAGGATTGAATTTATTATTTATCTGCGGTTTCACACACGCAGCCACTTAACACAATACAGCAAAAATGAATACAACGTCACCGCTTTCCAAGCCAAACTCTAGCTACTGTCTGACAAGAGTGAACTCTCACTCTAATTATAATAAATCCGAATTGGCCACGTGGCTCAGACGACAAAATTAACAATAAAACTCGATTTTATGCTTTTATACAAGTTACTGCCAAAACGAGGTCACATTGGGATTTAGTAATTATGACGATGCATTTAGATTATTTAGAACGGATGCAGTTAATTTAAAATCTATAAATTGATTGATCTGTTGAAGGCGTTAATTTTATCACATTTCTTCGCTGTTGGCAGCTGCGACTCATTGCATTTCTAATAGGTCACAAAAAATTAATCTAATTTTCTAATAGGTCACAAAAATTCACAAAGAAGCGATTTGCATTACGTAACAATAAGCTAATGCATAAAGTATTTCCAGGTTGTCTAATTCTAAAGTAGCCTAAAGTTAAAATTAGTGTGTTCAAACATGCCTCGCAACTACATAAAAAAGGATCTCTTTAAGAAGTCACCATAATTGATTTTTTAGGTGAACCCAACCTGGAATCCCCCTTTCAGCAACAGCATGAAAAAAAAGAAAACAAAGAAAAAATAGATCTCTCAAGAAGCGATAGTAACCGCAGGGGTTTTGGTTAGTTTCACAAACAATAATCGCTTATGGTGACTTTTTGAAGAGACCCAAAAAAGTGCGCCTTTTTTACAAAGAGGATCTTAAAAATGTTCTTTCGCTTGTGAAAGACGGTGAGCAATCTTTAAGAAAGGCCGCACAAAGAACTGGAATCCCACGAACAACTCTTTCGAGATGGGTTAATAATTTATCAAAATTTGGATCTGGACGAAGCACTGCTATTTCTGCAGAAACAGAAGGCTTATTAGTTGAAGCAATTGAATATATGGGAGACTTGGGCTGGCCAAATGATCAAGGTCAGCTCAAAGCAATTGTTTTAACATTTGTTCAAAAAACTCAGTTAAACAACCCTTTCAAAAATGACATCCCAAACGATAAATGGTGTGAATCATTTTAAACTCGGTGCAAAAGTCGGCTGTCTTAAAGAAAGTCAGACTACGAAACCATAGCATGTGCTAAAGCAGCATTTCTCAAACCATGGGTCGCCAAGGCTACGCGGAATGGTCGCAAAAGCTAGTAAATTACGGCACGTAAAAGAAAAAGATCTGCGCACACAAGATTTCAAAAGTGAAGAGCCTTTTTCAAGAGATCATTACGATTTTAAGACGAAAATCCAGAAATCAGAGTCGGATTCAAGGTGAAGACCTTTTTTTTTTAGAGAACACCTTGATTTTGGGACGAAAAGTAGAAAATCGGAGACTGAATTCAAGTGTTGACTTTTTTTTTAGAGATCACTACGTTTTTGAGCCGAAAATAAAGAAATCAAAATAAGTTTGCTCACGAACAAATTTCTTCCCACACATATACAGCTAAAAATTAGACGATCATTGTTGATTTTCATAACAATTTCGTGTTGTTTCAATATGCGCTCACTCAAATTTATTTGGATCGCAGTCATATTTGTAAATCGTTGCTTTTAGCAATTTTGGGTCGCAGAAAAAAAGTTTTGAGAAACACTGTGCTAAAGGCTTAACTGAAGTAGTACTCATGTGGCAATATGCCAGTGAAGAACATGCTTTGCAAAGCGTGATAGGGACAACTTATCATTGTTTTATGACCACATTTTTTGTTTAAATTAAACTAATGATTGAAATTTTTTGAGTGATTTTGCAATAAATACATACTAGTATATCATCTTCTGTATCATATTTTTGGCTCACAAAACTATTAACTTTGTATCTTACTATTTCCATCAAACCAAAACTGGGACACTCACAATGCTTTTTCGCTTTGGGAAAAATGGGACACTTTCCTAATTAAAAAAAAGAATGGAAATCTAATGCTGTTCTATTTAAGTTTTTCTGCATTTTGTAGGTCTGATGTCGTTTGCATAACTGCTAAATTAACACTTTGCTTCAAAATTGTTGGTTTGACAAACTTATAAGTTTAAAAGTGTCTCACCCCGGTGTACCCTAGGTCTCGCTTTCAATGCCACTTTAACATCGTTCTCAGCTTCGCGATGTTGTGAACGGCAACAACATAAAACATATTTTAATAGCAATAAGTAAGCAATCTGTGCATCTGACATAGAAAAAAATAGCGGAAATTTAAGTTTGCAATAGATAAAAGCTTCTTTTTACCCACGCATTTAAATCGCAAAAAATGATAAAATGTAATTTCCAAATGATAAAATAATTAACTGTTATAGTGTACGTATTTGTAAGTTAAAAATATATTATGTGTTTACTTAATTTTGTTCTGATTGCTTGAGACTGTAAAACTGTTCAGATTACGTTTAAGCCATGTGAAAAAATAATGACTACTGGGCTGTATTCTAGTGAATTCGTGCAACTGAAGATGCATTGCGATTGAACGTCGATTGATAACGTTTTGATTTAATGATTAACTGCATAAACTAATGGCATTAATAAGAAAATTGTGTTTGCAACACTATTAAAGTTGAACAAACTAAACAAAGGGTTGATGTTGTGAGGAAGTTGAGTCATTGTAACTATTATCACAAATTAGTAAAGTGCCCTTTTTAAAAATATAAAAGAAAGGTATGCGAGTTAACTGGTGCGGTTTTTTTGCATAGTATTTAGATGAAATTGTTGTCAACATGAGAAAAGCTAGATTTTCGTTGCTAGAAGAAACTATATAAGTTTTATTACTTTCATATGGAGATTTTAATTAGAAGCTACAAAATCTAGCTGTGGAAAGGCTTATATTAACGCTAATTTTACGTATACTAAATGGAAGAAATTAACTACGCATTTTATTCTCTAGTTTTAAGTTCTTTACCGCTTTAGGATGGATTCCGCAAGCTAAAGTTGAGCTAATTTTAAAAGCTTATAAACTATTTGTTAATGGTGATATACTGTATATTGTTCATGAGTCACTTTTGGTACACCTGTAATGGGCGCTTGTATATGAAGTTGCTGCTTGCTGGGTACTTCAAACTTACTTATTTCGCGCGCTTCATTGCTTGCTACAGTAACTCTATTGTCTGGCTCGCACTTCGTTCATTCGTTTGTATTAGTCGAGTTATTTAATGCTTTGAATTATACTGTTAGAAGCATCAAAGCAAAGTTAATATTTTAGAGTCTAAAATCCAGTATGACTATCAATATTATTGTTAAAATAACTCGCCCTCGATTTCATATGAATACTGTAAGGTCACGGAAGGTTTTATGTTGATTGGTAAATTTGGTTATATGAGCATTAGTTTTAAAAACTTTCTTATTTCGTCCCATATCACTTTAAGTGTAAACTATCTCTCTTATTGTCATTGTATATTAAACTAACAGGTTTACGACCATTTATTTTTATATAAATAACATTAATATTAAATATTTTCAGTGTAGGCTTCCATAATCAAACAGCAAATTAGTTAGCTAAAATATGATTGACTTTGACGTTGTTCTTGATCATCTGGGTGGATTTGGTTTGTATCAAATCATGCTGGTAGTCATGGTATGTTACTATAGCATTCCATCTGGAATGAATTCTTTGGCTCCTGTTTTCATGAATTATCGCCCAGATTACAGGCAAGACTTTGAATAAACACAATCTATTTTGTATATGTATTGATTAGGGCTAACATACGTCCTCTTTTAAGAGGATTTGTCCTCTTTTTTCAAAAAAAATGAATGGTCCTCCGAGGACACTCAAAAGTAGCCAAATGTCCTCTTTTTTACAAGTTAGATTTTTATTTCTTATATTGCTCTATTGCAAATCAGTAACAACACTCATTGATAATTTTTCGTTCTGTTGTTACAGCACAAATGTAATAATCAATTTAAATTTTCACGAGTAACTTTCGCTTGTCAGACGTTAAGAACAGTAATTGTGATGAAGAAAAGCAAACGAGTTGAGTTGAGAAAGCATTTAGCAGTGACTGTAGGGTGTAGGTTTTTCTGATAAAGTAAACGAGTTGTGATAAAGTAAATAAAGCTAAACAATAATGCCAAAGAGAAAAAGTGTGTTTTCTGATGAACTACGGCAGAAGTATCCTTGTTTCAAAAAAGGACGTAGCGACTTTGAAGCTGAATGCATTACTTGTGGATATGGAACATTTATTTCTGTGGCAAACAAAGGCAGTATTAGCCTCGATGACCATATTAAAACCACAAAACATAAACAAGCAACTAGAGGTGAAACTTCATCTTCTAAAGTGACTGACTATTTTTGTAAACCTGGCACAAAATCAAAAGATGAAGTTGCAGCTGCCGAAGCCACCATGGCATTTCATACTGTAAAGCACCATTACAGCTATAAATCTAACGACTGCACATCCACTTTGATGGCAAAGATATTTCCTGATTCCAGCACTGCAAAGAAGTTCTCTTGTGCTCGCACAAAGATTGAAGCCATCGTAAATAACGTACTTGCTCCAGCGTCTGTTCAATGTGTGCTGAATAATATAGAAAAACATGAGATCATGTATCTCGGAGTATCCACTGATGGCAGTAATCACAAATCTACAAAACTTTTTCCTATTGTCATACAATATTTTGACTGGAAAAATGGAGGCATGCAGTCTAAATTGCTTGATGTCAGAAGCCTTAAAGAAGAAACATCTTTGACTATTGCAAATGCAGTTAAGGAAACACTGCAGAAAAGGAGACTCTTTGACAAATGCATTTCCTTTACTGGTGATAATTGCAACACCAATTTTGGTGGTATTCGCCGAAGGAGAGGAAACAACGTTTTTACTCATTTGAAAAGTGAGGTAACTGCTTTAATTGGGGTTGGTTACCCAGCACATATTCTGAACAACTGTTTACACCACGGTGTAAATCAAATGAGTCTTGATCTTGAAAGTATTATTTACAAGACCTACCAGCATTTTTCCATTTATACTGTTCGTACAGAGCAGTTGAAAGATTACTGTGTATTTGTGGAAATAGAGTTCAAGAAACTCCTTTCGCACAGCGTGACCAGATGGCTTTCACTTTACCCTAGCCTTTCTAGAATGATCCATATGTACCCTGCTATTCAGTCGTATTTCTTATCCATTGACAAGCCACCTGTTCTTCTAAAACATTTTTTTGAAAATTCGCTGAGTGAACTTTATTTGAAGCATCTGCAATCCTTTGTAGATGTTTTTCATAAACACGTCCAAAACATTGAACAATCAAAAATATCTCTTGTTGAAGTTGTTGCTAATCTCAACTCTGTAAAGACAATCATTCTCCAAAGGAAAAGACAGATGTTTGTATCTGTTCAAGTTAAATCAAAACTGGCAGAACTCAGAGAAGAGGGAAAAGAGCAGGAGTGTGATTTATTGATGTCCGATATATCTTCATTGTACGATTCCTGTGTTGCCTACTTGGATGAATGGACCACTTCATTTACCGAATTCAAATGTTTTGACTGGATGCTCTTGTCTGAAATTAAAGAATGGGATAACGTTGAACGATGCGTGAGGTATCTGGCAGAGAAAAACGTTGACGTTGATGATGCTAAACTGTTTGATCAATACCAAAACTTGTGCAAATTTGTGCAAAGCCGGCTTGAAACTGATGAAGTTGCGTTTTCTGAAATGAAGGCCCATGAAAAATGGGCAGAGTATTTCAAACATTGCAGAACCATAGAGTTTTATAGTGAACTGTTAAAAATCGCCCAATTCTTCTTCTGCATTATGGCTCATAATGCAAATGTAGAACGCATATTTTCTATGATGCAGACACAATGGTGCAAGGAAAGAGACAGCCTTTTAGTTGAGTCCGTTTGTAACATCTTAAAGGTTGTGTACAATTCCAATCATATTTCGTGTAAGCAATTTTATGATGACGTTAAAGCTGATCCTTCCTTATTGAAAAAAGTTAAGGGAACTGCAAAATATTCATGGGCTCAACCTGACAAATAAATTTGTCTTGTTTTAGTGTCTATTTTTTCGCCGTAACATTTGCTGAATATAGTCTAGTTGGATGGTCTTATCCTACTTGCATTTTGCTTGCTAAAAAAACGTGTCCTCTTTTTAAGCAACAAAAATATGGTAGGCCTAGTATTGATAGCTTCTCTGTAATACGTTTGTGGTGAACGCGAGTGAAAAACTATAATAAAGAAGAAATAGTAAAATGCCCAATACTTTGCCTTGCTTGATTGGAAACTTAAACAACAAATTTTGGGGTCTCTTCAAGAAGTCATCGTAAGCAATTTTTTAGTTAAACTATACCAAAATCCCACCTACAGCATTAGAATGGAATAAGAAACTAAAAGGAAAAGGCTCTTCAAAATGCGATAGTAACCACAGCGGGATCCGGATTAGTTTCAGCTGAAAAAAAATTGCTTACGGTGACTTCTTAAAAGACCCAAAGATTCAAAATATTCATTATTCGGTTGTACTCTCATATGGTTTACCGTTTTTAAAGTTCTTTATCAGCATTTTTACTGAAGAAGCAGTCTTAAGTCACTTACCTTTGAACCTGTAGATGCAACGTTCCGCCGATTGACAATAGAACCTTGTATCCGGAGCTGACAGAAGAAGATATCCTCAACTTAACCACTCCTCTTGTCGCTGGAACCACGGATGAATATAACACTTGTAAGAGGTAAAAAAGATGTTTTTCTTGCAGCGCCGTTGAAGCTAAGAAAACAATGTTCCAAAGCAGAGGTGGGCAAACTTTTTAGCTCGAGGGCCGCATTTTCAAGCTGATTTTGTCTGCGGGCCGCACAATATTGACCTCTAAAAAAAAGATCATCTCTTCTAATCAATGTCCAAAATATCCTTTTTCTTCTCGAAAAAAGTGATCTCAAATTTTCGACATTGATTGAATGTGATGACTTTTTTTATAGATCACTACGACTGAGAGCGAAGAGAGAGTAAAGTTATTTTTTTGAGGTTTTCGCGGGCCGCACAAAAAATCGTGGCGGGCCGCATGTGACCCGCGGGCCGTAATTTGTCCAACCCTGTTCTAAAGCTAAATTGTAACTTCTATACTCGTTGAATTAAAAGGATAAGTTTTTGTTTGTAAAAAAAGAGAAATAACTCTCCAGACAAAAAAAATTTACTTTTTCTAAATATGAGCAGACGTAATCGATTTGATTGCAATATTTATATTGTTATTGACCTTGTTCCTGCTTTTTGAAACGGATTCACTATTGCAGACAAACAGTATAACTCCACTTAGGAGTTTGTCGTAAAGTGCCTTCCCAAGAGCACGACGGAAATCAATCAGAGAGATTCAGCATCGAACACGCGTCCTTCTGTTTGCTCTTTCACAGTGTTATTATAAGTTAGCCAAACGCAACAAGATTTACTGAGATTTACTGCTGAATATTCTTATTGTTTTAGCTTTTTATAAGCAATGCTTTTTGTTGAAAAAAATGCTGTTGCTGCTAATGCTTTTTTAGATATGGATACAACTTGAGTGAATGTGCCGACGGATACGAGCAATGCGTCAACAAATCAGCAACTCCTATTCCTTGTGACAAGGGATATTATTATGACACGTCGGTGTTTCCCCGGACAGTAGTTACAGAAGTATGCAAAATAGCATGATTAATTGTTTTCAAAAAATTGTTCGCGTTTTTTACTTTTAATTTCTTTTTTGTTTTGCTACATCTTATTTCTATTGACGGCAGCATGCCCGAATGATTAATAGAGATAGAACAAAAATAATAAAACATATTTTTTTAAATATGTAATACTTCAAAATGGCAAAATGTATTTTATATGAAAAATTGAACCAAATACAACCGAAACATGGATCACTATACAGTAGGATGGTATATTTACTTAGGCCTCTTGAAATAGATTTGTCTAAAACATTCCATCAAGTTGAATTGCAAACAGACATGCGTCGGACATCTGCATTTATTTATGATTTGATGCATTTTCAACTCCACCATTAGCGATATTTGATTAGGGCAGCGGAGTTAGTCTAACATAGTAAAAAGATAAATTCTTGCTCTTAAACTTGTCCTGCATCTGATCCGGATTGTACCCAACCGTAGGAAAAAACGTACTTAAAGTTTCTCGTAAGCGTATAATTTGTTTCTGCCGATTGAAACTTCACCAAACTTGAGGATCTAGTCAATTCAATATGTTCTTTTATAAATTATTATAAACAAGATAAAACGAATAATTCAAATAAACCTGTGAGCATGCAAGTTTAATTTTTTTAAGCATGCTTTTGCGGATGCTTTTTTAAATGTATGAAAAAGATTATGCATTTTGAAGAGTAATTTAAGAAAGATAGTATGAAAATTAAATCATCATTTTTTTAGCATTCGCTAATATAATCCGTGTTTGTCAGAACAAAACTGATCTTTTTAGTTTGATCTGGTTTGCGAACGAAGTTTTCTTGATCCACTTGCTACTTCAATTTACATGGTTGGAATCCTAATTGGCTCAAGCATATTTGGAATTCTTGCTGACAAGTAAATACCAATATTCTATTTCTCTAAAAAGAATTGCCAAAGTTGTTTTTTTTTTATAAAGGATGCATAATGGATAAAACTAACGACTGAGTGCCGGTTTTGGGATTACGTCATTGCACAGTCTTCAAAATATAAAAATATAAAAAATAAAAAGTCTTTATATTAAAAAATATTTTTTCAATAATTCAACGGGAAAAAAACAATAAAAATTTCAAAGTTTGATGGATAGTGTCTTTTTTGTCTATTATATCGGCGAAATTAGACGGGTCTGAACGTAACTTTGCGGTTTGTAATGTGATGACGGTTGACGGACGTATATGAAGGTTTTTATTACTTTAGATTTTTGCTAGTTAAAGAGAAAAACCATCTTTGGCTTTTATTTATTATAAAAAAAAAAAGCTTCTTTCAAGGTTATTACGACAGAATGTAAGAAATATTGAAAATTTTTGCAAGTTGACTCGAATTTCCCGAGTTCGTTATTTATGTACTTTAATATATTTTCCTTATAGATTTTTAGAAAGTTACTATAATATAAATGCTTTTTACTACCATATTGATTTGGGTAGATAGATAATTGCTTTTTTTTTGTTTACTGTCTGGAGATAACGAATGCATCTGAGGTTTTCCAGAAAAAAATGTGGATAAATATTGAGAAACACCTGTTGAAAATGTTGTAAAATAATTTAATTGTCTTTAGTTAATGCTTGCTGCAGCTGGTGTAGAAAATGCAAAAATAAAAGCAAAAACTTTTTACGCATTAATAAATAGCAATTTACAAGGAATTCGCTATTGTTTGTGTATATTAGTGTTTCTCAACTTTTTTTCCCTTGCGAACCCATGTTAGAATGATAAGAATGTTTCAGGCCCACATGAACAAAAACTAGAGATTCTGTGCAACGGAAAATGCATTTTATTTGCAAACGCAAAATATTTTTGAAAATGTCGGTTCCGACTTATTACTGCACTGCGGTTGGACTGCCAAACCATGGTTCAGCTTCAGGCATAGGTCTCCTCTCTGTTGGATCTAGAGCGATTTACGTTTTTTTTCTTGGTAAATCATTTGCAACAGAAAATCCCGCCTCATCCAACCAGGTGGTTGGAAAACTTAAGAAAGTATGGAGCAACCTTACTTTCAGCCATCCAATCAATCTCTTACTTTCAATTCTTTCCATCAATGCTTTATTCTCTTTTACTTTAAGAAGTTTTTCAGCTATAATAGGATCAATTTCTTACTGATTTAAGATATAAGTCCACATTGGCTGGTTTATCTATATGTTGAAATTTTCTTTGCATATCTTTCCTCAACTTTTGCAAGTGGTCAGCACAACTTGTCATGACTTCTAGATTTGGAGCAGTTTTAGTGAAATTGCAAAAAAAGCGAATTCATTGCAAGAAAAAAAGCAAACGTTTGCTGATGGATCTTCCAAAGGCTTATGTTTTTCATAAAAATGCGCACTCCCTTAGCAATTTAACTTTGAAATAACAACATTTAACAAGACTTTAATAAAAGTTTAAACCAAAAATTAAATACGCTTAAACTCTAAAACGAAAAACCAATATAGGAATTAATTTAAATGAACAACCTGAAAAATAACCTTCAATTATTCGACAAAACAACAAATGACAAAACCAAAGTGTAAACGGAATGTGAAATAACAGAAATGACAGAAATTAGCACGTTGGAGAAAAGACACAACGCGTGGCAAACATCATACAGCACTTTGTTGATTACATAGCTCATAGTCTAATACTGTAACATTTCTTCCTTACAATGTTTTGTTGAGTTGGTTGATGCATGCAATTATGTCGGCTAGATAGAAAATCCTTGCCTTCGTATCATTTATATTCATCGCTGAAAACAAAGCCTCAGCTTTATCTTTTTGCTTCTTACTACAGGTCTGTGATTTCATATTTTAAATAATAACAAGAACCATATGCCACATTTCAGCTAAGTAAGCAAGAGTAATATCCTTTGAAAGCCAGTGCATTTCGGTGTGTATGAAGTATTCTAGCGGTTTTGGTGCTTCTTATCTCGTAAGGCCATTTTCTACTAAAGTAACTGAGTTCTTTTCCTACAGAACAAGGATGCTTCAGTTGCTAATTGGATGTATTTTTGTTTGATTCCTTCATAAAATCGCTTGTATTTTTGATTTCTTTATGAAATCATTTGTCAATACCAACCCATCGTCTACACATTCCGGCTTTTTCAGATAAGCATTTGATGGCTGGAAGGCAAGTAATAAGAACTCTGGTTCGCAACTGCGCATACATAGCCTTCCTCTTTTTTAATTATTGCTGACATTGAAAAAATCAAAGATAACTTTAAAAAATGCTGCTGCCTGAATTAGTTCAGCTGCTGCGTGCATTAGTTCAGGGGCTCTCAAACTGGGCTACGCAAGAGAGATTTTGGGGGTACGCGATTACGAGAGCAAATTTTTTGTATTTGCACATCAATGACTGCATTTAGACCGCAATTTTATCATCAGCATCATTACTTTTTAGGCCTTTCTTCTCTTTTTTGTTTTCAGAATTTTTAGGTAGTAACAGGAGTCTGCTCAAGTGTACTTGGTGTAGGCCCCTATTTAATTTATTAGTTTTTTCTATCACTATTATTACGAAACAATTTATCTTTTGCCCGTACTGTCTACTTTTGATGCTGTGCCTTTCAATTTATCCTAACATAGTAGCATTCAAAGTGATTAAAAAAACACATGTGCTGCTTATTTGAGTTTGAGGCTAAAAATTGAATTTATTTTTTTGTTTAACAGTTTATTACTTTTTTAGTAGAATTTAAATAAATTGAATGGCATTCAAAGTTAAAAATAAATTTTATAAGCAGTAATACATCGAATTTGGATTTATTAATGTGAGAGAAAATGAAAACGACTTACCACAACGCGTTGTGTGTTTTAAATTTTTGTCACGCCAATCTATGAAACCTAGCCTACTGAAGCGTCATTTTTCGACCAATCATCCAGAACTAGCTAGCAAGGATCCGTCGTATTTTAAACGCAAGGCTGCTGATCTGAAACGTGTGTGCGTTTCGACACTGAAGAAAAGCTAAGTCAAGAAAATGTAAATCACCTTCGTGCCTTTATTACGTATGGCTTCACTAAGAATCGCAAAAAGTGGAAACCGTACACTATTGCAGAAACCTTGATTATGCCATGCTGTAAAGATATTGTTGGTTGTTTGCTCGGAGAAAAAGCTGCATCGAAACCAAACGCTATTCCTATTTCAAATGACACAGTACATCGAAGGATAGTTGAAATGGGAAGACGTAAAAAAATCAAGTTATTTTTGAGATTAAAAAGACTTCCCTTGGTGTCTTTAGTATCCGAATTGATGAATCAACAGATATATCAGCCGAATCTCAGCTACTTGCATACGTAAAGTATATGAAGGATTTCGAATTTAAAGAAAAGATTTTATTCCGCGGAGCCATGGAAAGCACTACTAGAGGGAAATTATTTTCGATATTGTGTCGCGTTTTTTTAAGAAAGAAGGTCTTTCATGGAAAATGGTAGTTGGGTGCACCTTTGATGGAGTTCTTTTACTGTTGGGTTGCAGTTCTGGTTTCGTAGCAAGAACAGAACAAATTTATTTCATACGATTCAATATTAATACAGCAATGCACACAAAACAATAATAGTAAAAATAATAATAATGAAGAAGAAAAAGAGTGCATTTTACTGAAGTAATTTGTTATACGTAAAAAAAATAATAAGACCGAACGTATGCGGAGATTGCGAAATCACCAAAAAATAATAAATTGGTCTTCAAGTCGAGCAGCCACCGATTAATTAAAATTATGAAAATAAACGTATGCTTGAGCAATAAGATAAAAAATGGACCACTATAGATATAATTTTAATTTAAAATGCAGGGTGCGGCGGAAGTAACGCCCTTTTTGTATTTGTAAGTAACGCTTACATTTTCATAAAACAATGTTTAAGAACTTACCAACAAGTTATTGAACATAAATTTATTGCATTACCTTAAAGAAAATAAAGAAAATAACTTGTCGTCATTGTTTTATAAAACTATAGGCGTTACTTACAAATATAAAAGGGCGTTACTTACGTTGCACCCTGTATTAATGGTTTTAAGAATAAAAGTTTAAGATATAACGTTTGTACATATAGCCAAAATTATATAAAAAATAGCAATTTTTTTTTAATTACATGGAACATCATTCCAAACTTTAACTCCTCTATATTTAAGAGATCTTTGCAAACGATTGGATCGGTATCTTGGTAAGTACAACATATTATTGTCGGATAAACCGGTTATACGGTAATAAACTTGAGATACCTTTTCAAAATACTAAGTGAAAGAATTCGATAATTTACATCTGTCAAAATTAAACATTAATTTTGAAGTTTCAAGCTTGACTAAGTCTTCTAATTTTAAAATTTTGTTTTTTCTAAACAAAGGATCAGAATTCGATGACCATTGCATATTACTGATGACTCGCATAGCTTTATTTTGCAGTTTTCTTAAGGTTCAAGATAACTTTTATATCTAGCACTCCATATTACAAGACAGTATAGTAAGTGTGAATGAAAGAAGGCAAAGTAAAGATTTTTTTAAATACAAGAAGGAAATAATACCAAAAGCACGAGAGAGTTTGTTTTAAACTTTATGAATATGATCACGAAACAATAATTTGGAATCAATTAGGATACCTAAATAATTAACACTGTCAGAAATTGCATTTGTACTAGAATCAAATTTAATATTATTATTACTCGGCGAAACTACTTGTGATAGCAAAGGCGATATTATTATAGCTTGCGACTTGGAGGGAGTAATAGTAAGACAATTTTTACTCATCCACTGGGACACTCTAGAAAATTCTTTGTTTATTTTGATTTCGAGTTCACATATAGGTTACTGGAAGCATTAATTAACAAGGCGGTGTCATTAGCAAAGAGTCTAGGGATACTTTTCAAACAATTTTGTAGGTCAATAATAGAAATTAGAAATAAAGTGTCCGAATATCAGAAGTTAATGTTAAGATTAAGAAGTTTCACTGCATGATTCATAGATACGCTTTATGTACAAAGACGTTACTGCCTGAGCTCAAATTCGTTCTTTTTAATGTTGTAGCTATGGTAAACTTCGTCAAATCTAATTCACTGAATGCACGAATATTGCGATTTATTTGTCAACAGCTGATTAGTGAAGTAGAGACACTGCTATCACATACTGAAGTGAGATGGCTTTCTGAAGGGAAAGTAATAGCTAGAGTAGCATCATTGAAAACTGACCTGAAAGAATTTTTTGCATAAATTTCAACACACAAAGCAAAAAGGTTCTCATAACAACTCGTTGATTACAAATGGCATGCAAAACTAACTCATCGTAACGACATTTTATCTCGACTTAATGAAATCAACATATCATTACAAGTTAACTGAACTTCCATCATAGACTACTGTAAAGCATTTCGAATGAAATTAATCTTGTGGAAGAAAAAAAATCATATGCGGTCGATACGACATCTTCGATAACATGAGCGAAGCTTTGCTTTACTGCAGAATGATGAAATTACTGATATCAGCAAGTTGGTGCAAAACCGCTTGCAGTCGACACGTGATCTGTTGGGAAATTATTTTTCCGATTTAAATTAAATATAAGCTGGTTGACAATCCTTTTAAAATTGATCCCAGACTTCTTTCACACAGTTTGCAAGATGAATTTGTTGAACTTTTGAATGATTTAACAGCTGAAGAAATCTTTAAATCCTCATCCCTGCAGAAATTTTGGTCGACATATCCATTGGTGTCAAAAAAATGTGTGGAAAGTCTTTTGCTCTTTCATCAACTTACTGTTGAAAGCGAGGTTTCTCAACTATGATGAGAAAGAAAAGCAAGCTTCGTTCAAAGCTTTCAGTCAAACATGACCTACGCGTGTGCGTGTGCCTTTCTAAAACGCTGCCAAGAATTGATTTACTTGTGAAGCAAAGCCAAGCTCATCCATTTCATTAAATTTATGAAGAGATGATTAAAGCAGCTAAAAGATACTTTTTGCGATTTGTACAGTATATTCAATTGTATTTATTTTTTTTCTAATTCTTTTTTAAAGGGTACGCCACACATTTAGGTTCAGCAAAGGAATATGTAGCTAAAAAAAGTCTGAGAAACCTTGCACTAGCTGTAAGTCACGAGTGCGTGCTCCTAAGCTTTAGGCCTATTATTACGTGTGTCACAATAATCATTGTTAGTTGTGTTAATTGTAACAATTTTAACCCTTAATAGGTAACTATGCTGCCCCCGCAGCTACAGGCAACCTGGGGTCCATTTAGACCCCAGATTATTTACGATGATAAAAACATTTCAAAATGTTATTTTTTAGTCAGTTACAATACTTTATTGCTTATAGTATGAAAGGATAGCAATGAAACGAAAAAAATATAACAAAATTGTACTTTATTTTCCAAATAAATTCTCCTTTACTGTCTGAAGTATTTTCTTCACTAAAGTTAACAGAAAATTTCAAAAAAGTTTCACATGTTACAAATAAACGCACTACATTACTATAACACATTTGCAATACAGTTTCAATAAAGTTTCTCTAAAAACTAAACTAACTACACAATTGGGTAGTACAAATAGGTGCTGAAAATGGAAAAAAAATAAATCAATATACGTTAAAGGTAACCTGGGGTCACAGGCGACCCCAAAATGTCTGTATTGCTTGTATTATTTTATGAGTTAATTTTTTGGTTCCATTTTACTTTTCAGATCCCTATACTAGAAGGGTAAATGAAGTAACACGCACGAGCTTCAAATAAAAACATAGAAAACATAAAAAATTAAAAATATGGGGTCTGCTGTGGGACCCCAGGTTACCTATTAAGGGTTAAAAAAGACAGAAATCAAACAAAACAAATTAAAGAGACATGAAATTTTGATAACCCGATTTATTGAAACAAAAATATTTCAAATCAATATAAAAAGCTAATTGATTAAAAAAAGATCAAAAAAACACGAATCAATTTAGTTAACACTAGAAGCGACGAATAATTTCGCTACCTAGAAGAGTAGTAGCGGTCATTTTTAGCCGGCCGCGTTCAGCGTAGTGTTGAATAATTTCTGAACTAATCGACTTTTTAAAAACTAAAGCAGGGTCTGCTTAGAATTTCATAGTCAGCGTGGTTTTCTTGAGCTAACTGAAGAGCACTTTAAAAGGGCCTCTGATCCACGTTGAGAAACACTGCTGTAAACTATCAGTCGGTCTCTGCCTGAAATACAATAGTTTAAATTAATGCTTCGCAACCGGTGGTCCGAAAAGGTCTTTTACGTAGACCGTGTACTTTTTGCTGAGTAACTTCAAAATTAAAAAGGTGCAAAAATTTACAAAACTTTTTTTTTCAGTCTTCACTAGTTTTTGAGACGAAAATGAAAAATTCCGATTGTGGAAAATTACCAACGCACGTGTTTATTTTATTTCTTTGTGTTTCTGTTCATAATTTGCGCGTGCACTCGCTGCCAGCGCCTTTTTCGTTTTTTGCCTTAATTAAGTTAATTTCATCCCGGAGCATAGTTTGTTTGCAGGGCGTTCATTTTAGAGCTGGCTTTGTGAGTTCTGTGACATTTCTCAATTTGTGAGGCGACCAGCAGCAATTGGTGGCGGCTGGCCGAAGTCTAAGTAGACTTAAGTGTATTTGAAGTACCGTGTTTGTTTTGTCACTTTTCGATTTGTGAGGCGACCAGCTGCAGTGTTTGTGGGCGGCTGGTTGAAGTCTGAGTAGACTTAGTGAGTTTAAGGTAATTCTCGTTTCCCCGTGAGTTCAGCACCGACGTGAACTGCTCGGGAAGACATCTATGCGTTTTCTTTTTGTATTTAATTTTTAGTTTGCTTTTATTATTTACAGATTACCGTTTCCGTTTCCGCTTTCGTTCTCGCTTTCATTTTCACGTTTCAACGTTTCAGTTATTACTTATTTTCCATTAAAATATTCCTTGGTTATTATTGTCCTTTTATTTTGTCGAAGCCGGAAGCGCGTTAATCGACATTTCACTTTGCGGCAATCGGCAACTTTAGCGCCGTTTACCGTTATACCGATTAAGAAATCATATGATTTTATGTGTAAAGTTAACCTTTTCATACTTCATGGTACATTGCGTATTACTTAATTGTTACTAAGCATGAATAAAATATCATCATCATCATATAGTAGAGATTGAAATTTGCTAAACAAATAGTGTTGGCGGTTTTCGCGGTCAATTTTCGCGTTTTTGGTCGCTTTTTCGTAAAACGTTTCTCGCAACAGTGATTCCGACCAAAAATTCCTTTTTGGACCGCACCAAAAGAGACCTCGGCTTGCGGATTGGGCAGCCCTGCTTTACATGTAGCAATAATGGACCGCAAATTTGCGTGATAAGTTTATCGGGCCTCGATGCTAAAAAGGTATAGAAGCACTGGTTTAAATTATCATAATCAAAATGACGTAAATATTTCAGTTCGGATCAAAGTCTTTATTCTAGTTTTGGAAATTCTGTAGCCGGACGAAACTAAATCATTACAATTTTGCTACACTTCCATTAATCATGAATATATTTCGTTTTAATACGTCTTGATTTAGTAAGTATCAATTATCCCCTTAATTATACTGTAAAAAAAAACCACGGTAAGCTGGGCAACAGTTTGTTTCAATAGGAAAAGGAACAATACTTCAAATATTCTAAAAGTTATTCTTTTTTAGATTGGGGCGAAAAATCATCATGATTATTTCGTGCGTCATCGGGTTTGGAGCGTTGATTGGCTGCACTTGGGTCTACACTTATTGGTTATTTGTCGCATGTCGCTTTCTCGTTGCATTGTTTGGGTTTGGAAGTTTTTTGACAAGTTTTGTTTATTGTGAGCTAATAATAATGTATTAAGTATTGCCGATTTGATGTAAATACTTTGTTCAGGGTGGTCTAAACCGCAGCCGCCCTGTGATATTCTGCCGCTTGCTAAACAATTTTAAACATTAAAAATCTTGTTGATCAGAAGCAGCCCCAATCTTTATAAAATCAGTAGATGTATTTTATAACCCGAGCAAGCGGCTCGAAAATTCGAGCAAGTGTTTTTTAAGGACTGATTTTTTTTTAAAAAAAAGTCTCGCTGTTCAAAACATTTTTTGTTCTTCACTTGACGTTCAGTGTAAAGACAATACTTTGGTGGTTTTCAACCTGTGTGCCGCGAAATTTTTTAAAACATTAGCCCATTGCTCCCAGTGATGGCCTTGTAAAAGGGGGAACCTGGTGCAAGAAAAAAGAGGGCACTTCTTAGCGCGTCGTTTTTTGTTTTGTCCCAAAAATATAATGATATTTAAAAGGTTATCACTTTCAATTATGTCTAAAAATCCCTATTTTTGTCCCAAAGCCGTCGGTGATCTCTAAAAAAAGGAAGGTGTATTTTTTAAGGGGTGGTCAGGTGCGGCCGCTCCGTTTGCTCCGTACGAAAGCCATCACTGTAGAGAACATACTTCTTCGGAACGAAAATCAAGAAATCCGAAACAGATTCAAACAGAAGACCTTTTAAGATCACTGTTTCTTCGGACAAAATTCAGGATCCACACTCCGGTCCAAGTGTGTCGCGAAATTTGAAAAGACCCCAAAGTGTCTCGCAGGCGCGAAAAGGTTGGAAAACCACTGTTTTAAGTGAACTGCGACTTGCAAGTTGGAATAATTTTAAAAAGTGGCACACAAAAGACAAGAAGTGAGGAGCTCGGACCACCCTGTCTAGTTAACATTTTCGCTTTAAACCTTGTCTCTTTAAAATAAGTTAAAAAATAACCAATGGTATTTTTAAATTCTGTACAACAAAGAATTTATTCAAAAATTACTTAGGCAAATAAAATAATTTCATTTCATTTCTTAATTTTTAAAAAAATTAACACTTAAAACAGTAGTGTTTGTAAATAAAAATCTTGTGCTAATAATTGTTGCTTTTCAGTAATGGAGATTGTATCGAGTAAATGGAGAACTCCGATAGGAGTGAGTTTTCAAATTTTCTTTGCGATTGGTTACATGATTCTATCCGCTCTGGCTTATGCTTGGAGAGACTGGCACCAGTTAAACGTAAGCCGCTGATTTTAGAAGCAACTTAGGCCTCTCGTTTCTGCATTGAATCGGCTGTGCGCCTTCACTCCTGAGTAGCGACTTTGTTGAGCTGCCGATTGATTTTTTTACCGAAAATAATATCTACTGTCTTATAATTAAAACTATAAAATATTGTTTTTGAGTTTTTTTACTAAAATGATTATCCAATGGTTGAACATTTATTACCGGTAGAAATTTAATTATAAATCTAATCTTTTGCGGGATCATAAATACGTTCAGTCAAATTAAAATTTTATAGTTTGCTACCGCTGTAGTTGCCCTGCCATACGCCATCTTTTTATTTTTTATTCCGGAATCTCCAAGATGGCTATTTTCAAATGGAAAGAATGAAAGAGGAAAACAAGTAAGTGTACTTTTAAAATGACTTAGTTAAAAATAAGATAACTATTTATAGAGTTTTGCTTTTTCAGATAACAAGAAAATTTGCGGCATTTAACAAAGTTCAATTAAATGAACCTTTTATATGGGAAGAAGCAGAAGAAGCAGCAGCAGAGAAAGAGGTTATATTTTGATCGATTTCATTTAGCGTTCAGCCAACGTCACGAGAAAACTTCGTTTGCTCGTCAAGTCCAAAAATACCGTTTCAAAAAAATTCTTTTCAAGCGTTCACAAGCTACACTCCTATCTGGTTTTGTCGGTCAACAGTACAAAAATAATATAAATCTATTTATAGCTGCTTGTATAAAAGCAAAAAAATATCTGTTTTGCTCATTAAGTTGATAAAAAAAAAAAAACCTGTTTGCTGTTCTTGACAGTAGTAGAAATTTCTAAAACTTTTTTTATAAAGAAAAATGTTTTGTTTTAATTTATATGTAAAGTGTGATTCAAAAGTTGAGTAAACACTGATATTTTTGTAATATAAGACATTGAAGAACTGATTTTTGATTCTATTTGCACCGGATAAACAGTAAGATAAAAATATTATTAAAGGGGCCGAACAACTTATTAGCTGAATAACAAAACCGAAAAAAACCAATAAAGCCTGCAGAAATTGCACAGTAGCCTATTGACATCAATTATCGTAATTCTTAAAGCAAGTGCTTTCAACTGGTTGAAACAAATTTTTTATGAACGGCTAACGGTAGCTAAATTTGGTACCGACACATTAATACTGCTAAATAAGATGGGCAGATTATTAGAAAAGCGAAATAAGTTATACAAAAACAGTGACTGACAATTTATGAGTAACAGCAATGCCCGGAAAATATGCAATTGTTCATTTGCTCTGCTGTTCTTTGAAGGGCTGTTTCAACGGTTGACGTCATTATTTTTGGATTAGACTGGTTAAAAACACAAAATACAACCGGATAAATAAAAATATGCATTAACTCTATTCGGTCTCTAAATGAAATTGAAGTGTCAGACAACCCAAAGGTTGCTTTTGACACTCGATTGACTTTTTATTATGAATTCCTATGGCACAGATATCATTTTCGATCCCATTACTTTTTCTTTTGGTTGAGTTTCATTGCCTTCCGTTTTTGTCGCAACAAAATCTGGTCGCTTTAGACCTAATTTTAATTGGCTGCTCGCGTTTCGCTTTCAAGTAAATTCAAAATAATTTATAACGAACTTGAAGAATTATGTTAAGCTTTTACACGTCCTTGAAAATTACACAAGAACAAAATATACACTTACATGGATATGAATCATTGTGGCTAACATTGTACCAACCAAAGACGAATAAAAAAACTTACAATTGCAACTATCTATAGACACTCTAGTCAAGCAACTGATAAGTTTGTTGAAGATTTTTCGAACTGTTTAGAAAAATTAACTTATGTGACATCAATATTAACATCTATGGAAATAATCAATCCGTACAAGCAAAAAATTACATTAATGCCATAGCATGTAATAGGGCCTATTCAATTATTACTTAACCTACAAGAATTACAGCAAACTCAGCGACGCTCATCGATCACGTGATTACAAATGACGTAGCTCACACTATTTCACCATCAATAATTTTGAACGACATGACTGATCATTATCCTCTTTTATGTAACATTGAAAAGTTCAAAACTACTAACGCTCGTATGAATACCATACTATACTATTAAAGATAAGAAAAATTTTTGCCCAGATTCCTTTTGTATTGAGTTGAATAACTCCCTGACCGAAATTGTTTGTAACAGCAATCCATTACAATTTGAAAATTTTGACTCTGCATTTGACAATTTTGTCGCCTGTACTTCACAAATGATTGATAAACACGCGCCGAAGTCGTAAACAACAAAAATTAGTAAAAAACCGTGGTTTACCAAAAGTATTTTAACTTCTATTCGAAAAAAAATTCTATGTTCCGGACTCTGTTCACAAATGGCAGTGATGCAGAAAAAATTAACTTTTAAACCTACTCCAAAAAATTAACAAAAAATAAAACCGTATCAAAAAAATTATACTTTCAAAATGAACTTAAATTATTAAATCTACACTACTAATTACTTCAAATCGTCGATTAACTAACTCGCTTCGAATAAATAATGCAATTATGGAGGACCACGAAATTATCGTAAACGAATTTAATAACTTCTTTTGATCAATTGGTTCCAACTTGGCTGAAAAAATTAAAAAAAAGACAAATAAGCCATCTTATGAATATTTAACTAATACAATGTCTTCTTCAATTTACCTCGAACCTCCAATGTCAAATGAAATAAATAATCTAATTTTATCATTAAATGACAACAAGGCACTCGGGCACAATAACATTCCAGCTTACTTCCTTAAAGTTTCAAGGTATGTAATCACTCCACACCTTAAATATTTTACAAATTTTATTTTTAATAATGGAGTGTTCCTAGCAATTGCAAAATAGCAAAAGTTGTGCCAATTTTTAAAAATGGTTTCAAAGAAGAGACAAACAACTATCGTCCGATATCAATACTAACTTGCTTTTCTAAAATAATTGAAAAAATGATATATAATAGACTAATGACCTTCTTCTTTAAACATAAAGTTATCTATCCTCATCAATTCGGTTTTCAAAGTAAAATTTCCACGTCCCATGCAATGCTTGATTTGGTCACTGCTGCCTATGATAATATTGACCTTAATCTTCAATCCTCGACGTCCGAAATTCGCAAAGACTTTGTTGCCGCCTGATTCACTTGATGTGGATGCGGCTTACCAGGACTTCTGTAACACCATTAAGAAAGCAGCCAAAAAGACTATCCCACGCGGGTATCGAAATAACTATATTCCGTGTTGGGATGCAGAGTGTGAATCCCTCTATAAAACCTTTCTGCAGTCTCCTCAGGGAGACGACTCAAGTTTGGCTGCTACAGCTCTGCTTGCCAAGCTTGACAGAAAGCGGAGGGATCGATGGTCCTAAGCAGTTCGGAGCATTGACTTCTCACACTCTAGTCGAAAAGCGTGGAGTATTTTGAACAACCTTACTGGTAGGTCACGACACTCTCCTCGTCACTGTCCCGTTTCAGCCGATGCTATTGCATCTCAGCTGGTTAGAAATGGGAAATACGAGGCTGTTGATCGCAAGTCATCTCGACTTGTCTTTCAAGAAGTGTCTGACCTTTGGAGGGCCACAACACCAGACGCAGTAAATATCTCTGACAATTTTTCACAGAGAGAATTTACTGCTGCCCTTCAGCACTTAAAACCAGGTAAAGCTCCGGGTCCTGATTCCATCTGCCCCAAGCTTATACTCCATGCTGGAGCTGCTTTCAACTCCTGGTTACGTGACTTCCTTTCTTTCTGTTTGCGCCGACTCAAAATTCCCAAGATCTGGAAAAGAGCGCTTGTGGTCACGATCCCAAAACCAGGAAAGCCCGTGGTGGACCCAAAGAGTTATCGACCGATATCTCTGCTCTGTGTCCCCTACAAGATCCTCGAGAGGTTTATCTACGCCTGCGTTGAACCATTAATCGATCCACTGCTCCCTAAAGAGCAGGCTGGGTTCCGATGCGGGAAGTCAACTGTAGATCAAGTTGTGCTGCTAACCCAGAACATCGAGGATTCTTTCGAGGCTAGAAAGAAGGCCGGTACCGTATTTATCGATCTGACAGCTGCTTATGACACTGTCTGGCACCGTGGCCTTACCTGCAAGCTGCTGAGACTACTTCCGGATAAGCACATGGTCAAAATGATCATGGAGCTTGTCCGAAATCGAAGTTTCACCCTTACCACCGGTAACAGCAAGCAAAGCAGGCTACGCCATCTTAAAAACGGCGTTCCTCAGGGATCGGTCTTGGCTCCCCTCCTATTTAACATCTATACGTACGATCCTCCTTCCATGATTTCCAGAAAGTTTGCTTATGCTGATGATTTAGCATTGTTGCACTCTTCTGGAAACTAGAAGGACTTGGAGGGGACATTAAGCCAAGACATGTCCACACTGTCAGCGTATCTCCACACTTGGAGGTTGAAGCTCAGTCACACTAAGACGGTGACGGCAGCCTTTCACTTAAATAACCGAGAGGCCAAGCGTGAGCTAAAGGTCTACAACAATAGTAGACTTTTACCGTTCTGTCCAACCCCTACATACCTTAAGGGTAAAACTGGACAGATCGCTCACGTTTCGTCACCATTTAGTGGCATTGCGCAAAAAACTATCATCGCGCGTCACACTGCTGAGGCGACTCGTGGGCTCGGGATGGGGTGCTGGTGCTAAAACACTACGCATAGCCACCTTGTCTCTGGTCTACTCAACAGCTGAGTACTGTGCGCCAGTCTGGTGTCACAGTGCTCACACTCGCCTCATTGACAGTGTCTTGAATGACGCCTTGCGCATAGTTACTGGATGCCTGCGTCCCACTCCAACGGACCACCTACCTGTACTTTCAGGCATCCAACCAGCTGAGCTTCGCCGACTGGGAGCGACACTCTCCTTGGTTTACCGTGGATCTCTGGACCCCGATCATATTTTGCATGGTCTTTTAAGTGGGTCCTCAGATACTGGCCAAGTGAGACTAAGATCCAGACGCCTGTTTGTGCCAGGTGCGCGGAATCTCTTGGACAATCTTGCCAGACTTGGCATCCGCGCCTCTGAATGGACAAATCACAAATGGAACGCGGAGTACTGTGAAAGTGCTTCTAGGCTCCGTGGTTTTGTGCCCGAGACCAGTGTCAGGCCTGTTGGGATGGGCTTACCCCGAGCAGCTTGGGTTAAGCTCAACCGCCTGCGGACTGGTGTTGGGCGATTCCATTCGTCCATGCACAAATGGGGTCTCGCTCCTTCACCGAATTGCGAGTGTGGCGCCTCAGAGCAAACCGCAGACCATGTACTAACAATGTGCCCCATACATCGGGCACCACATGGAGCACGCGGTCTGACGGTTTTGGATGACGAAACTCGATGTTGGCTTAATAACATCACTGCCAGCATCTGATCCAGGCAGTGCAGCAGTCTGGGGTAGTAAAAGGATAAACCCTCGGCCCCAGTTCTGTTTGTGTCTGGCCTGGAGTGGATGCCCTTCAAACGACGACGACGACCTTAATCTTCATACAGGTCTAGTTCTTATAGATTTTAAAAAAGCCTTCGACACCGTCTGTCATAAAATATTATTAAACAAGTTGGCCCATTATGGCATTCGGGGAGTAGCATTTAAGTTACTAAGTTCATACTTAACGTACCGGAAACAATTCGTCAACTCTAACGGACTCCATTCTAAACTTAAGGATATAAAATATGGTGTACCTCAAGGATCCTCCCTTGGTCCGTTACTTTTTCTCATATATGTAAACGACTTACAAAATGCTGTTGACTGCACACCTAGATTATTTGCTGATGATACCTGTCTCATATTCCAGGCCTCTAATCCATGTATCCTCCAAGGTATAATTAAAAAGGAATTGAAAAACTTAAACATATGGTGTTGTGCAAATAAATTAACAGTTAATCCGTCTAAATCTACATGTAATGTTTTAGTTGTTTCTCCCAAGTTAATCTATGATTTCACTGAACAGATCACAGTTAGTTATGATAGTTCCCAAATTTACTCAGTTAAAAGCGCCAAATATTTAGGGGTAATTATTGACAATAGAATTAATTTTTACAAACATATTAAAGCACTTGAATGCAAAATTGCCCGTTCTGTTGGAATATTAACTAAACTAAAAACAATCCTACCTAAGCAAAATTTATTACAATTATATTATACTCTTGTCCATTCACACTTGACTTATGGAATCTCTATTTGGGGCTCAACATATCCATCTTACCTTCAAAATTTACAAAAATTGCAAAACAAAGCACTTAAAGCTATTTGTAATGCGCCATATCGAAGCCCAGCTAAACCACTTTATACACAATTGAATATTTTGCAAATTCAAGATGTTTATAAACATGAAATTGCCAAATTTATGTTCAACTGCAACAAAACATTAACTCCCACCCCATTTTCTAACTTTTTCCAAAAAACCAATCAAGTATCAAACCGAAGCACAAGACTATCGGCGGATCAGGATAATCTATATATTCCTAGATATCGTAATAATAGATTACAACGGTGTATAAAATACCAGGGAGTCCAAATTTGGAATCTATACCAAAAGAAATAAAAAAATCCACTTACAATATATTCAAAAATAACTATAAGAAATATCTTCTTTCATTTTACTAAAACAAAACTTACAATTTTTTAGATAACAAACACATGATGATTCAGAGAGCTAAAGAATATAATTATGTTTTTTGGTTTTTTTTTTAAATTTGTCTGACATTGGGTGGTTGCTTGACTAGATGACCGTGGGGTCTATTCGCATCTTCCCTGTCACGTTTGTTTTCTTTGTTTTTTTTTTTATCTGTAAAGTTATTATTATTATTATTCGTATTATTATTAATATATATATATTTTTTTTCTTTTATTGTTGTATGAAGGGTGACAAAAATAAAAATGCTGATGATGATGATGATGATGATGATCCTAGTTATTGTATTTTTTTTAATTTACACAAACGTTGTCGCATATTTTTTTAAAACTCCTATGTGTATTTCAGAAAGAAATTCTAGAGAAGAACGATGATAGAACATATACTATTATGGATTTATTTAAAACGCAAAGGATTCGTATCATTACATTAAAAATCATGTTTAGTTGGTGAGTATTTACATGTGACTTGAGCCGCTATTAGGCTTTAATAAAGGATATTGAAATCAAATGAAATCTTTACGATAAAAAATTATAGAATTTTTTAGTACGTAAATTCAAAGTAATGACAACACATGATAAATTTCAAAATTTTTGTTTAAAAAAAAAAGACGATAGAACTATAAAAAAATAGCAGTTGTTCTGGGATCACGTGCAGTTTCGCGACTTTTTTCGCAAAAGCAGTGACATGTGATCAAGATAATAAAAAGGCCTACCCTTACTGGGGCAAAAAGCCAATTTTTTATTAACTGGTATTTAGATTAAAAGCTTGCATAAATCGATCAAATAAAATTTTAACAAAAGTATAGTTAAAATCAAAGTCAGACGTGATCTTTACCAGCACTAACGAGATTGTAAAAAAAGTAATGGAGTTAACCATGAAAAGTTATTACCGAATCTCAAAATCGCAGCTTCATTCAAAGAACCTCACCTTAGCTTTTTTTAATCAACAAATTTAAAAGCATGTTTTTTTGTAATTTTTTTTTGGTGAATTTAGCTTAATATCGGTGAAATGTTTGATAACTAGTAGCTTGTTGCACCTAAAAGCATTATCTAAAAAGTAATTAATTTAAACTTAATTTCTTTATGGAGTTAAAATCAACAAAAGTTGTTGCCAGGGTATAAAGAAAGCCATTTGCTTCTTAAGTGTACCTCTAAAAGTCTAAACAGTACCCCCTTGGTGATAAAAGTAAAATGAAACAAGTATAACCAAGGAAGTTTTTGCTTCAAATAAAACTTTTAGACACAAAAAATATGTTTCGATTTTTAAGCAAAATTTGAGCTTTTTGCCCCGCCCCACTTAAATCTTATTTTAAGTATAGGTCAGAAATGGGAAAACTGCGGCCCCCATGAGTTTTTTGTGCGGCCTCCATGACAACTTTAAAAGCAATAGAATTACGTGTTAATAAATATTACTGATAATAGAAAAGTCAAAGACAATTTTAAAGTGAAGACTTTTTTAAGAGTCCCACTTTTTAAGGTTTAAGATCAATCAATCCGAGATAGATTCAAAGTGATTGATTTGACTCTTAATTTTTTACCACTTCTAACAAAACATCGCTTTTGTTACGCTTCTCCCATTTTAAGAAAATGGTTCATAGTCTTTTTTTGCATCGCTATATAATTCGATAACTGCTTCTCACATTTTTTTTTCGGTAACCCAAGTTAGAAACATGTGTTAATCACTGAATGCTAGTGTTTAAATCAGCGATTACCTCAAGTTTGTTTATTCCCTTGCAATCGTGCTGCTCCCAACTTTAGCTTACGAGTGTGTGAGTGAAAGAGAAAACAAATAAATCGGTTCATTTTGAAAGGTTTGTTTCATTACGTCAATCGACGGCACGAGAATTAAACAAGCTTTAATCGACCAAAACAGTGATGAACAGGCTTGCCATATTGGCCTTTGTAAGGCTAAATCTGAGAAATTTGGCCTTTTTTAAAAATATTGGCTTCTAAATTTAAAATTTGGCCTTTTCGCCTTTTTTTGGCTTTTTTTCAAAACAAAATCTCATTCCTAAAAGTTAGAATTTCTTTTTAAATGTTTGAAGTTTATAAGCAAAAGTGTTAGAATTTTCATTGTTGACTAAATCTTTAATCGTCTTTACCTTAAATTTGAGACGTAAATAGAGATTTTGGACACTGGATGAAAGTGATGATTTTTTTTGTTTTCTCCTTACATTTTAATTGAAAATAAAGGTTTTGAACGTTGATAGAAAGTAATGACCTTTTTTTTTTAGTCTTCACTTTAAATTTGGGACGTTAATAGAAAAAAATACAATTTGGCCTTATTTTTTTACGTTTGGCTTCTTTTAACAGTCTGTTTGGCATTTTTTGAAAAATTGTTCAGGCAACCCTGGTAATGAAGCATTATTCCTGAGTATTTCAACTTGTGCGGCCTCCTTTGTTATTGCTAATAAAAATTGATTTTCAATAATAAAAAGTTTTCCCGCATGTGGTATAGGTTAATGAGTAGAGTGCGAAATCAAAGATGAGCTTTTCGTTGTAGTCGCTAACTTTCGTGAAGTAAGCTTCAGATTGTAAAAAGTTCTATTCTCACCACTAAGTTGCCTTCGCAGCACTAACCCCAGTTCAGCCCGACACGAAAACTTTTTTCCCGCATGTTTCCCACGTTCTCTTCAAAATATTCCAGTGCAATTACTGTTGAATTGTCAAATTGAATTTCTTTCGATTACAATTGTAATTTTGCTAAGGCTGTTGACAGCCGCCGGTTTCTATACAAACCGCATCTCAACTGCACCCAACGAAAGTTTTGCTTCAAGCCCTGATTAACAAATGTACATTTGATGAGAATTGGTTCAATTTTTCAAATCTCTATCGTAGTATGGAGCATGAATGCTTGATTAATATCGGCTGTTTATATATTTTAGAATATGCCTCAAAGAAGCCACGCTAAAGTGTTTGCAGAAATAAAACTTTAGTTCAATTTGCCATTATTTTATTTATTTTAACTAGTTTTTTAATTGAAATATTTTTTGTTCAGGTTTGTGAACAGCCTTGTATATTACGGTTTGTCTCTAAACGCTGGAGCTTTGTCGGGTGATGTTTTTGTGAACAACACACTCAGTAAGTTGTTTATTTGATCTTAACCTTGAACCTAATTCGCTGAAATGTATTGTGATGTCAAATAGACTTTTACAGTAGATTCTTCATCAGGGGCGTCCAACCCGTGGCCCGCGTAAAGATTTTGAGTGGCCCGCGCAGTATTTTTTGAAGCCCTCTGTCCGTCAATTTTGGCAAAAGTCGAAGACAGATTTGATGTGAAGACCCCTTTTTTCTTGTTTTTTTTCAAGTTTTAGAGATCACTATAATTTCGGGCAAAAAGTGGGAAACCTGAGACTGATTTCAGGCGAGGACCTTTTTATTTTTTTTTTTAGAGATCACTATGATTTTGGGACAAAAAAGTGGGTGTCACACTTCATTCATAATTTTAATCATAACGATGTAGTGTATCCCCGTTAAAAGCAGTTCGTAGTTTTATCATAAGAGAATAAATGCGGCTCTTTGAGCGCTGTCTGCGATATACGTCCAATTTGTTATATGGCTCGATACATGTATCTTTTTCTCTTTTTTTCTCCTCTTTGTATTGACGTAATATGTTTTTTTGACTAACGTCATTGTACTGGAAAATTCGCGTATATTCCACTTGATTCGCGTAACGAACTCTCCAGGGGTTTCTGGCTGAATCTTGAATTTACGAGAAAGTTTACGTCACGTGATTTTGTTTTCTATATAAAGCCGACGCGTAGCGAGAAATTATTATTATGATGATTATTATCGTTGTGAGGTAATTTGAAGCGACTCGAGTGGCGGCTCGAGCGAAGGTGATTTGTTTGGCCACAGGAGGTGGACCGTTAGATGTTGTGTCGGTGGACAATTGTTCAATTTATTTTGTGCCAGTGGTTGGCAGTTTTGTTCTACAGAGGTAGAATTATTTGTGTTGATTGAGTCGAGTTATAGTGTTGATTTCGCTTTGCAGTTTGGCAAAGCGTGGAATAGAATTTCGTCGGTCGTGATTTTGTAATACATTCGTTGTTATTAGAGACAGTGGTCTCTGCCTGTTGTGAAGAAGAGTCTTCGACAAAAATCAATCCGAGCTTTCGTTAACCAACTGTATAAACCGTCAGGCTCATAGCAAAACTACTTCTTGAGCCGGAATAAAATAAAATTTAGACACAGCTTTGTTTCAGCGCAGGTATTCGGGTTACCTAGCTCAACTGGTCCTTTGGGATTCCCAAACAAAGTTTGTGACAGTGGGGTGTTTTGTTTGTTTGGTCCACCAATATTTCAGATAAGTCAAAATGGCCCTCGGCTCAAAAAGGTTGGACACCCCTGTTCTACATAGTACAGTAGTAATCAATCTAACTGAATTTAGAGTTTTTTAAAATAAAGAACACAGAACTTAAAGCGGAACATTAACGCTTGTAAAAATAATGTACGAGATTTCTATCTATTTTATTACAACAAGGAATATCACTTTTCTGTGTTTTTTGATGGTTTTAGTAGGTAAAATCTTTAAATGCAATAATATTACAATTTTTTACCGTTTTCAAATTTAGACGGGGTAATGGAAATAGTTTCTTACATTATCGTTGGACTGTTTATGGACAGAATCGGACGTCGATTGATGCTGACCTCAATGTTGTGTCTATCAGCTCTTGGTCTCATGTGCGCGGCGATTGTTGGTGAATACGCGACTAATAACAGTAGGTAACATAATCATAACAAAACTTTTTGAGAGAATTAATTGTCTTTGATGTAAAATTAATATGATAACAAGAAAGAGATCTTTTAAAGACGATGAAAAAAATTAAATTCTTGACCAGTTAATTTTATGTTGTTAAACTTTTAAAACTATAAAAAGCAAAATCTGGTTGTTTGTTCTGTTAGCTGTATGGCAAGAGCACCAATTTCTACTTAATATTTTTTTAAACCACAATGGTATTTATCGCGTGGGTAAAGGAATATTTTATTTTTTACCTCTGTGTTTATCCTCCTGACTCGTAGGAAAGCGACGGAGGCGCGACACATAAAACAACCAATTACTCCGATCTGCTTATGTACAGTAGATGCCATTGCTATTGCTTTTGCTTAAAATTTAATGGAGATATGACTGAAATCTAGAACTGCTTGCTAAAACCACCAAGCAGTGGAAAGTGCTGTAAATTGTCTTTTTTCCTAGGACACAACAGAATGGCGCGAGTAGGTTTTAAACCGAAACCGTGTCGATCACAGTCTCTGCGCTCTAACCACTCGACCACACTGCCAAAAAATATTCCGAATAAAAAGTTGAACTACTACTACAGAGAATTTAAGTTTAAGAATTAATTGTGAAGCCACGTCCAGGTTTCTAAGAATTGTGAACAGGCAACAAAATCTTTATTCGCTGCTGTCCTGATAATTCGCTTTGCTATTCGATAGCAGGGAACGCATGTTCGTAGTATCCCTTCTTTTTTGACCAAATAGGAATTCCAAATTACCTTAACATGTAATCACTTACAATGTATAGTATATTTAACACGTTTAAGCATTTTATAAATATTTTCACCTTCATTTTCGATGAGTACAGATTTTTAAATTTAATTGATTTGCAAAATTAAAGCCATAGTATCTTGATTAGAATACATTATAGATATAATTTTACGAATTCCACTCTTTCAGTCGTACAGTAAAAAGTTTAACTTCTTTTTATCGTTACTGTCCCGAATGATCTATTTATTTTTTGGGTGATGAAGAAAATTTATTTTTAACTTACTTAGGCTCTATGTCTACACATAGGCCCTGACTTTTTTTCTAACTTGTTGATTTGCGATGTTTATCCAACATTGCTCCCTTGCGAACCTTAAATTCTTATAGTAAATCAAAAAGTAATCTAAAAAAAACTCTTCTTTTTTAACGGATAATGAATTGAAGCAAAAATTATCTGAATGTGAAGAAGCACAAATTTTCAATTATTTCTTTCATTTTTTTAAAATATCGACAAACAAATAAAGCTCGGTTTTCGGTGCCGAACTCTACAATAGGCTTACTTCACTACTGGGCAACTCAGGATAAATACCATGTTGCTATTTAAAAGTTTAAATGTTTCTCGCTCTTACCTAGAAACAACAAGAGGCATAATTATTCAAAATTTAATTTTTAACTCGTTAGTAAAAAAGCTTAACTATTGAAATTATTCTTTTTTTAACTGGAAAGCATTCACCGTAGATCTCGGATTTCGACTATCTTCGTCATTCGTTAGCTATAAAATGTGTAATAATATGATCATAATATTAATATTTGCGGCTGCTTTATAAGAAAATGATAGTTTTTAAACTGCAATCAATTTTATTGTTTAAAATGTAAAATCGCTGTATTGATTAATCCGTATTATATATGAATTTGATGGATTGTGGATAATCAAAATTTTAATAGAAATTCTCTTTTGCCATTAGCTTTGAATACTGTGGCTACTACATTTGCATTCATTGCTAAAGTAGGAATATCTGGTTCTTATGCAGTCATCTATAATTTCACTTCCGAATTGTACCCTACGGTTGTAAGGTAAGTTGATGAATTGTTTTGCAGCTTTGCTTTTTCATATCAGTTTCTTAGGACCAATATGCGAAATGCAGGAAAAAGAATAATTTTTTTTTAGCTTGATGTGTAAAAAGATTGGTGTAATCTCATATCACTACAAAATTTGTAGTGCAAAAAAAAGGTCTTGGATTTTACTTGAAAAATGTTTGTCTGTCTAACGCAGTGGTTTTTAACCGGTGAGCCATGGCGCTGTTTTCAGTGGGCCACAGAGCATAAACCAGAATGAAAGCAATATGAGACTTGTATTATGATGACGTCATGATCGCGAAATCGGAAACCAATTCCAAGTGAAGACATTATTTTTTTTAGAGATCACCAGATTTTTGCGACGGAAATTATATTCTGTTCACCGAAGTGGGTCGTTAAGTTACCTTGGGTTGGAAAGTGGGCCACGGTATGAAAAAGGTTGAAAATTACTGGTCTAGCAGATATTTTTTACACATCCAGAAACAGGTGTTTTAATGAAAGCATTTTTATTGGTTCAAGAGGTAAAACTAACATATGAATTTTCTCTTGATTTTTTTACTGACAAAAAATATGTTGAGCTTTTGGTGAAGATCATAAGCTTTAAAGTGATTTATTTTGTATTGCATTTTGCATTGTATCAATACGGATTTCTTAATCAAAGTGAAACATGAGTATTTTATTAAGATTTTTACTTTCATGTATTTCATAGTCTTTCTGAATTAAGTCATTGTGTTTTACAGCGCACTATGTAAAATAATTAATCAAAAAGTTTTTGAAAAAATCAGTCGAACAATAATTTAATATCAGTGGCAGTTGGGAGACGTTTATCGGGTATGGCAAGGCAAAAGGATTTATGAAACTATGAATACAACCAACAACGTCTACGTTTTAACTATAAATGCAAAAAGTATTCCAAAATGACATGATTACCGCCAAGTGGAAGCGCACTTTAAAAAATTGGTTAATGAAGAAAGTTTGAAACTGGAAACTATTATTTAAAGTAAATTTGGTTTCCTCTCTAATTTATTTTCGATTATTGTTTTCAATTTTTTGTTGGGGGGGAGCAAGACACCATCGTCCATTATGCACCGGGTACATTTTACAAAGCTCACTTTCGGAGCTCATCATATATTTTCGACTAAACGGGGTTTTTTTAAAAGCTTTTGGTTAGAATTTCAATTTTCACAAAATGATTTGCTTCAAGAAATTATTTCATACTCTCTAGCCGTTCTCGATAACCGCGCCAACTTTCGAAAAACGCTTTAAAAGTGCAGTCGCATTGAGTAACTTGCGACCGATAGCTAAATTTTTCGATTAGCTTTTCCTAATGCAAATTTTAAAAAGATTGGTTTTTAACGATCATGCTCGTTGTTACCAAATGAGATGCAAAATTTTCTTTTTTTGACAACTAATTTAATTTTATTTTTTCTTTTGTTTGTGTTTAGGAGCAACGGAGTGGGCTTGGCTTCAACTGCTGCCCGATTGGGAGGAATAATTGCTCCTTTAGTCATAGCGGTTCAAGGAACAATTTCCTGGCTTCCAAATGTTATTTTTTGTATTGCTTCTTTTCTGGCTGCTGGACTAGCATTAAGCATGCCGGACACAACTAAAATGAATATGATGGAAAGTATCGAGGAAGCTGAAAATTTCTATAGCGGAAAAACACCGGTTTTCAAGTATAAGCAGTTTTTTAATTTGGAATGAAGTAAAGCGCATTGTCACGTGATTACTCTTGCCATTGTTTTTTTTGTTTGAAATAGAATTAATCTTGCAAATGTAAAATATAAAGAATTTCTTAAGTCTTTAAGTTGGTTTCAAGGAAGTCTCAAGTATTGTTTTATTGAGACAATATTGTAGAATGTAGAGAATAACATTTTTTAAAAAAATTTACTTTTCTTTCTGTATTTATCTTCCTGACTGGCAGGAAAATGTTGGAACCGTTATACTTGGAATAACTGTCAAGCGATTACCCCGCCCTCCTACCGATACATGTTTGCTTTTTAAAATCTTTCAAAGGATGATCAACCAAAGTTGCATTCACATAAAATTAGAAAGCTTCAGTACCAGATAAAAATAAAGATTTTTTTATAATTAATTTGTAATACAGTAAACCTCGTCTATAACAGACAATCCGGGACCAGCGATATTTGTCCGTTATATACGAAATTGATCCGATATTCACTAAGCAAGCTCAGATGTATTACGTTTTGTTCTCCTGAGTTATTTGCAAGACCACTCAACACGGAACCAATGTATTTGGCCATTGCATTATTCAGTACAGAAAGGGTATACACCAATATGACGGTACGGTATGCTGTTCGTCCGTCGTTGAAACGGAAATATTTCGTGCACTTTTTAAAGATTATTAACACTAGAAAAAATTTAGAGAAAAGTATTATGACATCAGACTCACTTCAGTTTCGTAAGCAGTCGCTATCTATCACAACTATACAACAAGTTATAATTTTCTTTGAAGAATAAATCCATTGTAGACAAGAGAGTTGCCGTTGTTTTATCACAACGGGACTGAAAAATTGGTCGGTTATATTACGGATCCGTTATAGACAAAGTTGAAATGCAATAAAATCAATGGGAGACCATCCGGACTTGAAATTTTGCCGTTATATACAATTATTCTTTATATTCGAGTCTGTCATATACGAGGTTTACTGTATTTTGAAAAAAGATTGGTTTTAGCAAAGCTAAAAACTTTTTGGATTTCTCTTAAAATTACATACATTAGGCTAAGTTATAATACGTAATTATTGTGGCTTCATCCAATTTTGCCTGGCCTTAAAAACTATAAAACGTAAACTAAAAACACGGTTTTAAAATTAGTTTTCAAAAAATATAGTTTCCACGATTCTTTGATGCTTTAGCTTTTTTCTAGATTATCGACAACAGTTTTCAAAAGTTCTGATGACATCATGGGCCCAATTGATATTAGATTTCATTCATATCTACGCGCATTAATCAATTGAGAGAAAGGCAAAGATTTCAAATCAAAACCAACTTAGCTAAACATCATTTTTTAAAAATCTTTATGCTTGTCTTCCTAACTTGCAGGAAAAAACTTAACCTTAGGTCAAGAGCTAATCCCGACTTGCTTATGAAGATGCCAAGATATTGCTGTCCAGTTGAAATTTTTATTTGTTTTTTTTTAGTTTTTAAAAAATTGTACTGAAATTTAGAGTTGCTTCCTAAGACCACGAATTGCGGAAAATGCCGTAAAATGTCTTGCTCAAGGGCACAATAGAATGAGGACTAGGTTTTCACTCAAATTGCCATATCGATCGCGTGCCAAATCAAAAGGGCACTTGAAAGCCCTCGACCATGCTGCCGAGATGAAATCGTTTATAATCAGCGTAGTATAATTAATTTAATATTTGCAGAAATGAAACTAAATCTGGTTCCGAAAACAACGTTTTTGAAGACGATTCCATTTCTAAGCTATGAACTTTTAAACAAGTCTGTATACAGAAATATGCAATGTTTTGTGTTTTTCATTGTCAAGCTAACTTCTGTGTAATTTTTACAAAAAAAATTGTTAGAGAAATTGCACCTATCACGCAAAACAAAATTTGAAGAGTGAAAGTAATAAAAAAAATACGAGTAGCCTTCAAGTATCACTAATGATTGCGAAAATTTTGCTGAATTCTTAAGACAATTTTATATTTTTACTAGCTTATTTATTTATACGAAAAGTTGAAAAAAACATGTATAGCAGAAACCATACGAACAAAAAGATTTTAAAAATTACGATCAATGTCATTCATTAAAATAGCGATTTGTAATTTTTTCGAAACAAAATAGTCCGAGTCATAACGTGGAATTGCCAAGGTTTTTTGCAATCTATACTGTATAGACACAATCTTGCTATTTTATTATCTACTTCTATTTTGTTTCATTTTAAAAATTAACGGAGTAATTTTTTGGTTGAAATGTTTTATTCGATTACAAAAATTTTTTTAATTTTATTGCTTGTCCGCTAGCGTAACTTTCAAAATAGATTCAAAGTTAGAATTAGGGACACCGGGTAAAACATGCAGAGTCCTTTTTTTATTTCATTTCATCTCTATATTTATACTCCTGACTCGAAGTTAAGCGTAGGAGGCGTTTTACATAAAGCAAACAATTACACCGACCTGCTTCCGGAGATGCCAAGTCCAAGATATTGCTGTCCAGTTGAAATTTTTTATTTTTAGTTTTTATAGACATATGACTGAAATTTAGAATTGCTTGACAAGATGGCCAAGCAGGAGAAAGTGCTGTAAAGTGTGTTTCCCAAGGACGCAATTGAATGGCGGAGTGGATTTTAATCCGAGACCATGCCCATTATGATCACGGCGCCCTTAAACACTTAACCGCGCTGCCGACAATTCTTTACGTCCGCATTGCCCAATTAAACATTTCACGCATTTAAAATACTTTTTACCTACAACTTTGATTTCTACTTCACCCATGTCACCATAGCAATATCAACCTAAAAATTTTGGGGTCAATACAGTTTTGCCCGAATCACAGTCTTGTAGCTTTTGCAAAAGTTGAGACAAAATCTCTTACATTTTCGTTCCGAAATTCTAGAATGATTTAAAAAAAAGTCTTCAACAACTTGGAAACCTGCTCCTTTGCAAATAGTTTGTTATCGGTGCTCAAAAATATTTTTATTGCCGGAAAAATTTTTGATTTTTCCCAAATTTTTTGAGACTTGGGGAGGCAATTGCTCCCCTGCCCCCCTGTTCGTAGGATTATGCGTGTCTTTTTAGTATCAGTGTTGTTCATCACATAGGTGTACCAACTGAAAAAATTTGGGAAAGATGGAGTTTTGCCAAATTTTTTTGACATTTCCCCGAACCATGAGTTTTTGGTAATTTACGGATATGAAAAAAAAATTGTCTTAAGATTTTCGGTTTAAGACCAAAAAAGAAGAATTTTGTCTCAAAATTCACAATTTCTGTTCCAAAATCACAGTGATCTCTAAAAAAAGGTCTTTGCCTTTTTTTCCCATAAAATCTCATATCGTTGCCCTAAAATGCCTGATTTTGTCCTAATTTTTTCTATCACTGCCCGAAAAATTCTGGTATTGCCCAAATATTTCTTTGTCGCTACTCAAAAAATTCTAATTTTGACCACATTTTTGAGACTGGGGGGGGGAATTTCCCTTCCTCCCCCGGCAGGTACGGCTATGGTTTATCATGTGACATTCGTTGTACGTACGTACAGCTTATTATCTTATATACGTAGTATGACGTCACAGATTTCGGACTCCCGCAAAAAATACAAACTTTTTACCCATAGCCAAAACAAAATATAATTACTAGTAATTAAAAACCAGCAATACTTTAGCAAAATAAATGGAATTATAAGCGGAAATATCTTGAATATTTTTTGGATTGACTTGATCAATAGCCTATTAAAAGAGTCATAAACCTTTTGTGTAAGGCGTATACAATTAATTGCGAAAAGCTGTTAAAATAATTGTAATTTGATAGCCTGCAAAGATGATAGAAGAGAGAGCTAAAAAATAAAACACATATAGGATAAAATCGAAAAAATATCTACAGCAAAATTTTTTGATAACATGCACTGCTGATAAGCTATTTGATTAATGACTTCATAGTCCGTCGAGACGTTCTTAGGCTATTTGTCTAAAAACACAGGCATTGTGATTTGTTTATTGCTTTATTCTAAGTTAAGCATGTTTGGTTTACTATAAAAAAATTTTTTTTTTTTTAGATAGATTTTTTGTATTTATCATAACTGATATCCCCAGGACCTTTCTCAATGACAAACAGCAAACCGCCGATGACAGACATAACCTGAAAAATATTCGAAATTAGCCATATGATATAAGCCGACGTTGTTTTAGATTTATTAAAAGTCGAAATCTTAGGTGGGAAATACTTGAACAATAATTTGTCCGCAGCCTATGTAAAACCAAATTATATTTTAAAAAATCGAATGATTTTATTTTTTAATTTGATTGATTAAGCATTAATTGTTGTCAGTCATGCAATCGGCTCTTGACATCGTAAGAACAAAGCTTTTTTTATAAGATAGTTGATGGATTACTGCTTTGTTTCTGACTTTATGGTTTTAAAAAATTGGACTACCTGTACTGCAATAAAAAATATTTGAAATGCTTTTTTTTTAATTTACAATTATAGCTTAATAACAATTTTTTTGACTCGTATACAAAAAGCTCGGAACATTTTCGGTTAAAATTTTAAAACCAAGCTCAAATTCTCACCTGAAAGAAGTCAAACAGAAGATAATCAAACATCACACCCGAATACGACCAAAAGCGGTTGAAATACACGTTGACTATAAGAAGAGTCACAGCTAAGAAAAAAGCGGACAGACGAGCTCGGATCCCGACCACAATGCACACCAAACAACCAAGTCCCCAGATATTAAAAATAATCTGAAAAACCAAGCGTGTCGTGTAGTTCGCTTGCAAAAACCTCATTGCTTATTGATTTTCATTTTCATCTCTATTTATCCTCAACTCGCAGAATATCGTCGGAACCGCTATATTTAGGTTAGCTGTAACGTAGCAACCTTCAAGCGATAACCGGGATTTGCTTTCGGAAATACCAAAATATTGTTGTCCGGTTAATTTTTTTAGTTTATGATTAAAATATATGACTAAAATTTAGAGCTGCTTGCTAAGATCTCCAAGCAGAGAAAAGTGCCATAGGGAATCTCTATTCTAAAGACGCAGCAGATTTCTGAAGTAGGTTTTAAACCGCGACCTTGTCGATCACGTTCGCTATCAATACGCCGCTCTTAACCACTCGGCTACGCTGCTGACAATCTCGGCTTTTATCAAGCAACAGTCGCTTCTTATCAAGTAAATGGCAAAAACTACATTATCTTGCTTGCTCATTAGACTTTAAAAAAATTCGATAACAATTTAGCCTAACAATTGACTTACATCAATTGGATTAAAGGAAAAATGAAAAATATGCAAAAACATAAGAACTAAAAGGACCCTTCCACTCAGTTGAACATAAGCTTTCGGCTTAATGGTGTCTACGTTTGGAAGTCCTGCTGAGAGCGATTTTTCATCTTTTGAGCTTTGAGCAAAAAGTAGAAGAATCGAACCAAAAAGAGATAAATCTCTAAAAAAATAGAATTATTATCTATTTAACTTAGGTCATTTTTATATTAAATTTAGCTAGTTTCAATTAAAAAAATATTCAATACTGGTAATGACTTTGAATTTCTTGCAAATAAACATAATTAACTGTAATACTATTTTAACTTCGTACTGCCGTAATTCGCGCATGCCCAAAGCGTTAATGGTTATAAAAATTAATAATACAATGTACCATTAATAAAGCAAGTAGTTGTATACTGAACAACGTGTTAGAATCACAATTTTGGCATGCACGAATCACAAACGTACGGGGCTTTTTGACTAAGGTGCCGACAAACTACGAAAGGTAAGTCATAAAAGGTCTATCACATAAGTCATAAAGGCCTATCACATAAGCTATTAAGGGTGCATGAAAAAAACCGTCTTAGTGTATTACTGTAAAGGTTGATGAGTGCTACTGAGTAAAGTAACTTCAGCAAAGCATGTTAGAACTAAACATCGGAATGGGTGGATACCCTTTCATGACCATGTTCTAACAGCGTGTCCTATACATCGGGCACCACATAGAGCACGAGGTCTGACGGTTTTGGATGACGAAACTCGATGCTGGCTTAATAACACCACTGCTAGCATCTAATTCAGGCAGTGCTGCAGCCTGGGGTAGTAAAAGATAAACCCTCGGGCCCAGTCCTGCTTTTGTCTGACCTGGAGTGGGGATACCCTTCAAACGACGACGAAGACGACAAGCAAAGCATGTAATTAAAGGCACTAAAGGTCACAAACTCACAATCTTTGAGTGCTTTGTTACATAATCAACGGTATAGGCCAGGGTTTCCCAAACTTTTAGTTCATCGGTACCCTTTGGACACTGTAGCAGGTTTGCATGTACCCCCAAAATTTTGTGACGTTTTTCTAAAAAAAAAGCTTTCAGTTAGAATCAGCCACCAATTTTCCCCCTATTCATGCCCAAAATCAAGGTGATCTCTGAAAAAAAAAGTCTTCACTTTGAATCAGATACAAATTTTCCCAATTTATGCCGAAAATCAAGGTGATCTCTAAAAAAAAAGAAAAGTCTTCACTTTACAAGAGCCAGAAAATTTCCCCATTCAAACCCAAAATCACGGTGATCTGTAAAAAAAATTCTTTCCTCTTAATTGTCCTGTTTGACGTAATTACAATCGACCGGATTCGAAAATTCTAGACATTTGAGTCTATTATTTCTTCCGGACACAAAATTTAACTTAAATAAGGACATTCTGTCACATAAAAATGTACCTCTTGAGAAGCCTAAATGTACCCCTAGGAATACATGTACCCAGTTTGGGAACCCCTGGTATAGGCTATTGCGTTGGTTTGGTTTCTCAGGAGTTTATTTAATAAGTTTTATAAGTAAAAGTTTTCAAAAATTTTGTCTCGTCAGCTTTGCTTTTAAAAAATAAGTTTCTTGTTTGTTTATGTGAGTTTTTGAGCTGATAAATACTGTAATTAGAATATTTTGTCATTAGCCTATAGGCTACAGTTATTGAAAAAGTATTCTAAATGCAATTTAAGCTTCTGTCAAGAGTAAGGCATTATCTTCGTAATAAAAAGGCGTAATTAAACTTAAAATATCTAACTTTTTGCGCATTTTTTAAAAGAGTATTTGTTTCAACTTGTAATCAAAACTTTAAAAGAATAAAAAGGTTTCTCCATAACCAAAATGGCACTTCTTAAAATGCAGATAGTTGATTTTTTAAAATGTTAACCTACAGCAAAATGAAAATGTTTCTTGATAGATATCAATTAACTCAACAGCGAAAGTAAAATTATATAGAAATATAATTTGATTTAATTTTGCAGTTGATTCTTAACTATAGGCTATATATTTTTTGTATATTGGACATGTAATACCTGACAAGAAAGTAGATATCCAAAAAAGAGTTATGTGCAAGAGATTGCAAACCAATGACGAAAAAAAGACAACCACACATAATTGCGATCTAATAAAAGAAAATTATAGTTTTTCAGTTAATACACTAATAACTTCAAACAATGAAAATTTATTAGTTTTGGCAAAGGATCAGTCAGTTGGATTTAAATACAAATAGTAACCATTGAATTTTTTAGTTAAAAAAACATTGGAGTAATATTATCCTAAGGAATCTTGAACGCGCAAATTCTAAAATTCAGTATTGTTGAATTATTTTTTGAATAAATATTTTTTGTCGATTACTCTGAAACAAGCATATCAAACTCGCGGCTCGCGAAGTCTTGTGAAGATGCTCAATTCGAAATTAAAATGATAATTAATTGAAAGCTTAATTAAAATAATTTAAACGACTAGATTTCTCAGCAAAAAGTGATATTCTAGCTAAAATCAGCCAACCAATTCAGTAAAGATTCGATTAACTAAACATCTATTTTATAAAATTTGAGTTTGTTAAAAGTTTATATTACAGTATAACTGGCGCTTACTTTGGGTGCAAGACCCATAAAACGAGAATAAAGAGCGGTTTTACGAGGTAGCAAAATATTAAAAAGAAAATCCTAAAATATTTTCGCTGTTTATTATGAGTATTTAATAATAATCAAGAAATGCAAACCTGTTTTTGCAACAAAATTCCTATACTTGCTCCTATTTGTCCAGCCATATTGATCAAAACATACAGAGATCCCGCAATTATTCCACAGTTCCATGTACTGAGGAGAAGACAAGTTTTTAGAAAATTTTAATATTGCATAAAGTTGAAAACAAACAATCACGTTTCACAGCATCTGATTAAAATCTTATCCTTCGTTTTTTTACCGGCGTCAAATAAGTTTAACGACGTATAATTTACGAAAGATACATTAAAAAAATTTCTTTCGCTTTGCAGTTATAAAGTTTTAAGCAATTGCAACTTAAAATCAGTGGACCAGTTGGAATATTTGAAGGGTTTAAAAAGAAAATAATAAAGTTGGGAAATAGCCATTTGCTACAGCATGACTTTATTGAAAAACCGAAACCTAATATATGTATATAAACTTTTTTTTAAATCTACCAATAATAATTAGAGCAACATTATAAACGTAATTATAGTAGTCTACCCGATAATCTATTATCCCAACCGTGATGAACTACATTAACATTTGTTTCATAATTTTTGTTATTCAAAAACGAAACAAGGTTTTTCATCTTCATTTCGTTTCTATATTTATCGTCTTTACTCGCTGGAAAGCGTCGAAAGCGCTATACATAGGGCAAGCAATTACCCCGATCTGCTTCCGGAGATGCCAAAATATTGCTGTATGGTTGAAACTTTTTATTTTGTTTTTTTAGTTTCTATAAAGATACGACTGAAATTTAGAATTTCTTGCCAAGACCACCAAGCAGGGGAAAGTGCCGTAGAGTTCTTTCCTAAAGATAGAACAAAATGGCGCGAGTAGGTTTTGAACCTAACCATTGTCGATCACAATCACAACTCTCTTAACTACTCGACAAAACTTTCTCAAGAAGTAGTTAAATTTCGTGGACAAAAATTTAAAACTATTTTATTACCAAAAACTTGCAAGTCCCATTGATCGATTAAAGCAAAAACACATGCAACAGGTCAATATTGTTTTTTTTTAGTGTTTATTGTTTACTAACGTGTTGTTTGCATCTACAAAGAAAACTATTTTCTCGTAAAATTTTTAGTAAATAAAACTCACACAAAGGTGTAGGACCCGTGGCATAAAACTTCAAAAGCCTCCAAATGGCACCCTCTTACCTAGTGATATAATCACGTTGGTGCCCCCATTGAAACCATAATCTTATTCCATCTTCAATGAACGTTGATACGAGACATAGTCGCGCGAAGTGAGGCAAAATCTTCTTGCTACGTTGTACCGCCTTAGATCATTTGTAAAAAAAGCTTTAAAAGTAGTCTTGAAAACTAAAAGCTGATTTTAGTATAAGAAAAAAGTTTTTGAAAGTGTAATGACTGTAAGATGATCAGAGGCTAATAAAAGTCATTGCCAAAAGCAGGTTATGAAACGACATAGAACAACACCTTGCGACTTACATCAAAGAAAGCGGACTATTTACCTTATTATAACAACATTTTAAAAAAGTTTTCATTTTAATTATTAACCCTACTCTGGTACCATGAAAAATCACTTTAGGCAGTACCTTGCTGTCAATATGACCCTATCACCGAAAACACCCTTAAAAACCAGTAGAAAAACTCAATTTGTTATCTAGCCGTGTTTATTGTTTAAAAAATGTAGTAGAGTGCACAATACACGAATGCTTATAATCTCAAATGTTTGGAATATTTGGCCTATCAAAAAGCCTGGGGTCATATTGACCCCATGGTACCAGAGCAGGGTTAATTGCAATTTGTGATTTCTTTAAGCTTTTATATAAAGCTAAGCTTCAGTCTCATTTTTCAAAGTTGTTTTAAAAACACTTAGTTTTATTATTTTTCAACACTTCACATTATACTTTTTATATTGGCAATAACATTTGATTAAGTACTAAAAGACAAAAAGTTATTTGAAAAAGAAAATGTTCAATAAACAGCCTCCACATCGCGACCAAATATTTTTTATAATATGTTACTCACTTTGTCGATACCATCTTCAACTCCAACGAAAAAGTTTTTTTCTGATTCCATTTCAAACAACAATTACAAAAATCGTAATTGAAATCAAGAAAAAGATTTCTTGATAATAAATGTCTCTTCAAAGAAATAAAAAAATTACATCAAAAAAGATAAAAGCAAACTATAAATTCAAATTTTTCTTAACATTTTTTATTGATGATAGTTTAATAGGTATAATAAAACTATTTTGTAGAGTTTGAAGCCAAGCTGAGAAATGATCAGGAGCCGCTACAGAAGAAGCCAGCAGCTAGCTCCAGCTTTGCAGCTAAGTCGTTCTTAATATAACGAGCCGGTTTCGAAATATATTTCTGAATCTGATTTCTTTTCTTTACATAAAGTGCTTAAACAAAGAGTTTAAGAACGACTGTTTTGCGTCACGGTTTCTGGCATTGGGCAAGCAGTCTGGGCACTTACTCTATTTATTCTATTGTCTAATTCTAACAGATTTTCTAATTATAGCTTTATATCAAATCTTTATATGGATTACGACAAATATGGTAAACCAAAATAACTTGGAATGAACATTTTTTAATAACTGATTGAATTTATTTTAACAATCTTATTAAGTTACAGGAGGTTAAGAATTTAAACAAGAAACCGAAACTCATTGTTTTAACGAACTGAAAACTATGATCTATCAATAATCCCAAACATAGTGGACTCTTTATTAAATAACAAACCAGATGCCAACGAAAACTCAAGTTTGCCTTTTTCTTTTTTTTGTATTGTGTTGAGTGAAAATCCAACTATTAAATAAAACGCAAACTCTTCGCTGTCAAACTTACATAATACTATTAAATAAATTTTTTTAATTTTACTAAATCGAAAATTTTTTTGAAATCGAAATTTCTTCAAATACCTAAAATCATTCGAAACAAGTCAACAAGGGTTTGACTCGAGAGAATAGCTAATGTTAGTTATATTCGAAAACATGCGCTAAAATATTTATAACTTAAAAATGTCTTTGAAAATTCGAGCATATCACGAATAGAAAACGCGTTCTCTTATCGAAAGAAAAACGTTAGCCGCAGATGCTAGGAATAGAAGCATGAGTTAAGTTTTAAAAAGTTTTCGGATGAGGTCCATAATTTGCAAAAATAAAAATCTAATTTAATGTTCTTTTTTCAGAGTTTCAATTGAAGATTCCACAAAATGTAATTTTGTTGACCTAATTGCGAAGAAATAATAATTGCTAAAATAAAAATTGAAATTGTATAGTGGCGTATGATAAAGTACACATTTACTATTGTTTCTACTTGCATTGATGGCAGTGGCGTATCTACAGGGGAACGGTAGGGGCAGCAGTTTTTAAGGGCCAGGACTTTAAGTGAGCAATCAGCACCAGCAGAACAACTGGGCGTCCCATTTCAATCAACTTTATTTTGTAAAGATTGTTGTCTATTATTTCGGGTAAGGTGAATTTTTCCTTATCAAAATAAATTAAGCATTTCTAGTGTAGTTACAAAAATACAATTACTGTACCTATGTACAGTACGACTTGTTAAAATCTGTTAACATTTTCAGCTCGATTTCTCTGGATCTGTGATCGCACCGTAAATGAAGTTCTAAATTTTTTTTGGTAAATACCATCACAAATATGACCATATGTCGCTAAATATGAAGGGTGATGATAAAAGAAAACAGTGGTATTAAAATGTGCATTTTTATTGTAAAAATAATTTAATTAAATGGTGATTAGCATGAAGCCTTTTATTAACGCTGATGCTGCAGAAACGAAAGTTCTATCTAGGCCTAATTTTCTCAAAAAAGCGACTTGCACGATCAGAGTTGCCAATTTAATTTGTCAATGTTCCCTTATCAGCACATAAATTCTCCCACAGGTTACCCATTCACAAATTTAAGAAAAATGTAGGCTACATTGCATAAGTTCAAAGGAAGAGTTCTTTTTAAGTAAGTCAAAATTTTTGGATTAATCCTAGATTAGGACCCCAGTATATTTTGGGTGTCTCTATCTAGGTTAAGTTAGGATAGATTCGATTACAACCTTTAACTTAAAGCTGATAGAAACACCCAAACTATGCTAGTTTCCTGATCTATTTTTGATCCAACATTCCTAACGCTGCATCAAAATTCCCCAATTTCATTTTATAAGAGAATACCATAATGTGAAAAAGTATAGTTATTTATTTACTTTATCTTTATTTACCAGCTGTGAAAAATAAAGTACATCTCTTTTGAAGAATGATTGTATTTCAATTTTGCATCCTTTTTATAAATCATTTTGATAGTAAAAGTTATCAATTACTAAAAACGTATGAAAGTTTTCCTGCGCTTTACATGTTTTGCACTGATTAAATGATAATTTTGCACTGACTAAAATTAAAGAAAATTATTAATGAGTTATTATTATTTTTTTAAAAGAATATAATTCAATTTCAATCGACAAAATTAGCTAATTGTGTTTAAATGTATCTTTTTTTTGTTTAATTTTAAAATGCCACACAGAGAGAGATATTTCATTTCAATTATGTAATTCAATTTTTACTTAGTAAAAAGTGGTAAATACAGTATGTATTGTGTTACTGTAATCCTTTTGAGGAGGGGCGGCAAACTTGAGGATCGCGCCAGGTGGCAAAGACCTTAGATACGCCACTGACTGATGATCAGATCAAGTTGTCAGGATGTTCTCTTTTCTACACACTCGGTAATTCAGTGCTAAAAATGCTTCTTTTATACAGTCGTATCTAATTGAAAACCCATCGTCTACTCCAGTGGTTCAAAACTTTTTTTGCACGTTGACCCCAAATCAAGTAAAAAAATTTTTGTTGTCCTCTTAATTCAGTACACGCTTTTACCTAAATGATGCGAAGTCAAGAGTAAACCAAAAGAAACCTTTTTTGTTTCCACTTTTATGTAACCACGCTTTTTTATTAAACGTGAAGAGAAAAAAGTGAAAGCCAAAACAAAACAAAAAAATATATTCACTTCAATAAACATACATTTTTTAGTATAGAACCTTTGTGAATAAGGTACCGTTGCTTTATTGCTGTTGTAGAGCCCTTTCTTTATTTATTGATGCCCAAACGACCCCTTGAATGTTCCAATCCACTGGGGGGTTGATATCGACCACTCTGAAAACCACAGGTCAAATCTGAAAACCACTTAAAATACACGGGTTTACTCGTATTATAGGCTACTCTAGCACTTTTGCTGCAACAATGTCAACTTAGTTGGAAGTAGCCTATAAAGTTTTAAAATTTTATAAATCAGTATTGGTTAAATAATCGATGTTTCAAACTGTTTCTTTAAGGTCGCAGCTAAAGTTAAGATTTACTCTTGCAACCCGAAGAAGTTTCCAATGTAATTTCGAATTGCAAGAACTTTTAGCAAAGCTTGAAATGATTTTTTATGCATTGGGGTTATGGCACATATTCTTGTCTTATTTTACCACACAATATTAACCACTAGACTTTAAAAGATACAAAATATTACTAGAAGATCGTAGGTCTAAATTCTTTCTTGGGCCAACAATGTGAAAGTAAAACGAATCAAAAGAGCATTCAGTTATTATCACGGTTTTTGTAACCAGCAGACTAAGATTGTGGTTTCATACATGAATATAAAACGTGTGTCTTTTGAAGCCTCCTTTTTTCGAAATTAAGAAACGTGAACGCTGATCGTGCTGTCATGATCTCGCAATAATGCACCTAGGCGTAGCCTACAGGAATCAAAAAATGTTACTTTAGAACTAGGCATACCATATTTTCGAAAGGGAAAACCGGAACGCTCTTTAATAGAAAAAAATTCGTCCCTGTGTTATCTATAAAAAGGTCTTCATTTGAATTATTCAAGGGTTTCATGATTTTCGTACCTAAAATCAAGTGTTCTCTAAAAAAAGATCTTCACTTTGAATCAGGAACCAATTTCTCAATTTTTATCCTTAAAAAGAAGTGTTCTCTAAAACAAAGGTTTTCACTTTGAATATGTCTCGGATTTCATGATCTAGGAAAAAACAAAAAAAATGGGATCTGCACATGGGATCTGTCTTCTATTTCTGGCGGGATTTCCGCCAAAATTGGCGGGACAAAGCCCTAAAAATTAGGACGTATGGTAAGTCTATTTGAAACTGTTGCATCTTGGCTATATCCAGTGATGGTCTTACAAAAAGGGGACCCGGTGAAAAAATGAGAGGTCAACTTTTAGTGTGCCAATTTTCTTTTGTCCCAAAACAAAGTGATCTCAAAAAAAAGGTCATCACTTTCAATATACTTCCAAAACCTCTATTTTCCTTGCAAAACCGCAGTGTTCTCTAAAAAAAGGTCACCACTCTCGTTTGAGTACATTATCGCTACTTTCGTCCTAAAGTTAAGGTTCAGACCAGGGAGGCCACCGTCATGGTGATACTATGAAGAAATGAAACAATATTTTGCTTAGAGGGGCCACTTTTTGACGTTTTTATGGAGGCTTCGGTGAGGCCTCCCGGTTCGCTTCGTACTAAATCTATCACTGGCTATATCCCACGTTTGATTCATAGGCGTACGGATAAAAGGATTGGGGTCAAATTACACCTTCTTAAAGAATGGTAATCACAGATATGCACTGATACATAAATAACATATTTGCGACAAGTAGGCTACAATAGTATGGTATATAAGTAAATCTTTACAGTACATTTCAGGATGACAGAAAGGTTCTGATAAGAACTATAATTGATGCAAGAAATTTAATTGAAAATAAAAAACAAAAGTCACTTATTAAAAAAAAGAAAGTTAGCCTACACCCTGAGTATAAAAAAAACAGGTAAGGATTGGGTCTTCAACAAATTTTAAGACTAAAATTCCAGTTTGCCCTGATGTGCTCCTTCACGTCTTGCGTTCGGAGACGAATCTGACCGAAGATAAAAAAATTTAGTCTCTGAAAAAGTAAACTGTTAAAAAGTATTGTTAAAGCTATGTAGCCTGTTTATTTTGCTTGGGAAACAAAAATTGCCACAAAGCTTTTAAATCGCGTGAGATTGAAATATGTCTTTTGTCCTAATTTGTTTCAACACATTAGCCAACTTTTTAGAGATATTGTAGATTCATGAATCATGAAGGTAAAAAATCTAAAGCATTAGAATACAATAGAATTCTCTTTATTCGTAGTAGGTAAGCAGCAACTTTAATAATAAAACCAGTATCGATATTTAGAGTATGAAAAGGCTACAACAGTGCTCTTTCAACCAGTGATGTAGTCGAGACCACATGATTCGAGACCGAGACCGAGACCGAGACCGAGACCATAAATTTTTTCGAGACCAAGACCGAGATCGAGACCGGAAAATTTCGAGACCTAAGGTTCGAGACCGAGACGAGAAACTATCGAGATCGAGACCGAGATCGAGACCAGAATATTTTTCGTAAAAAAATTTACCTAATTTTTCTTAAGGAGACCTAAATTTAGGCATGTCATGTGACTCAAAGTGAGCAGAAAAACAAACTCGGCAAATTTTTTGGCTAAACTTTCTGAAAAACCCTTTGATGTTTCTTGTTTACGTCACAATACTCCAGCAAATATGCAAGTCCTTTATATACGGCTATGCGTTGCCTTGAAATCAGAATTTTTAAATAGCAAAAAACATGTAAAGTCCCGTAACGAACGAAATAGAGATAATTTGTTCAATGTAATAAATTATGTTTTAGCTAATCAGGTCACAATTATGAAAAAACTTTATACTATAGAGCAGGGTTTCCCAAACTGTGACACGTGAAAGGGATTAAAGTGTGGCGCGAAATTTTTGTGTTTTTGACAGAAAGCCATAGAGTCAATGGTGGATATTCGGTGAAGCGAATGAGGCAGTTGCCTCGGGCCCCCTTGAAAATACCGCATATAGTTTCATTTTGCTGTATATGGTTTTTTAGAGATCACCATGATTTCGGGAGAAAAATAGCAAAATATGAGATCAAATCGAAGTACAGGGTGAACAGAAAGTCCTTGGACCATTTTAGAAATAGTTTATTAATATAAAAATAGTACAATTACATTAAAGATAAGTTACAATACTAAGTATAAATTCCATTTATTAATTTTCAATGTGGTGGCCCTTCACTTGGATAACTCTCTCAATTCTCTGCCTGAAATTTTCAGCCGAGGCACGTAGCTCTTCCTGGGATATTTTAGCCCATTCACGCTGAAGTGACTGCTTCAGAGCATCAATACTTGGCTGAGCAACGGAACAGACCTTTACCTCTAACAAAGACCACACAGAAAAGTCCAAGGGATTCAAATCAGGCGATGAGGGAGGCCACATTTCCTTACTCCAGAATCTTGAAAAGTGACGTTGGCACCAGTCCTGAGTTTTTCTGGAGGTGTGGGATGGTGCACCATCTTGTTGGAAGGTGAAGAACTGATCTTTGAAGTGTTTCTTCATTTCTTCATGGGCTGGAACCAAAATATCGTTGATGTAGCGATCTGAATTGATTTTAACCCCTTGTTCCACGAAAATCAGAGGAGACTTCCAAGTTTTGGAGATCGCAGCCCACACCATAAGGGAAGACGGCTTTTGTCGGTGGAAAACTGTTCTCACGGAATCTTCAATGTCTGCTGAAGACTTTGCATAAACTCTGTCGTTCTGATTGTTGATCTGCGCTTCAATCGTGAAGAGTTTTTCATCCGAAAAAATGATTTCTTGTTCTACCGTGCCTGCCTTCAGTTTTCTGAGAAGAAGCTGTACTCTTTCAAGTCTTTTGCAAGACTTTAGAGTGACAAATTTATGATATTTAAATATATCTGCAGAAAACGGTTAAATAGAGAGTTTGGCAAAATATTTAGCACATTTGAAATAATAAAAAATGATATTAAATATATCTAATCGTAAAACTAAAAAAGGTCCAAGGACTTTCTGTTCACCCTGTAAATATAATTTCTGTATGTAAACTTAAAGAGTGTGTTAAGTAGGCTTTCGCTTTCATGAAGTAAGTGTGCCGCAGGTAAACGCAGAATTTATTAGTGTGCCGATTACTTAAGATGGTAAATGAGAAGGTATTTGGCCCAAAACGCCTCAAGGTCCAGCACTTTAATTTTGTCCTTGGCTGCTGAGTTAAATTTTAACTCGAGAAACTGTTCTTGCGCTTCATCAAAAATGTCGCCTATTTCGCATTGTAATATGTTTCTTGCTTTTCATCTATAGGAGAATTTTATTTGATTAATTTTTTTTTAATCAGATAAATGAGTTTTTATTTGCGCTTTACTTGGGACTCACAGTTACCGTTTTTGAGAGCAAAAATCCAATTAAAAAAAGCTTGCTGGATTCCGTTGTTCGATTCAATTCTTGCTGAGGTCAAGTTTCCTGTCATTTTGATTATTAAAATTAATAAAGAATGTGTTGTAAAACATGTTGAAAATTTACGTACGCCCCCTAGGGGAGGCGTGCCTCCCTGGTTAAGAACCACTGAACTAAACCATTTATTGACTATGTTTACACAAAAATTTTACGTGGCAATAAAAGGCTTTCGATTTCATTTCGCAAGGGGAATTGTTTATGGTGAAGAAAGCAGTAAATCATCATAACCACATCAAATAGCAAAAATATCAAAAAATGTCCGGTCTCGAGACCAATTTAAAGAGTACGAGACCGATATCAGGTCATTACGAGATCAAGACCGAGACCGCCAGCAAAAAACCGAGACCGAGACCCTAAAAATTGGTCTCGAGACCTTCATCACTGCTTTCAACAAGAGGCAGACAAAAATTTTATGGTTATTTAGCCAGCAGTGCATCATCTTATTGATTAATTAATACAGAAATGTATAGTAGTATAGGCCTAGAAAAAACATTTTTTTTTACTGCAAAACATCTTGTGGTTAATTAATTATTATTAGTGAGACCTTTTTTCACCTAAAAAATTTTCTTGTCTTTATTTTCTTAAATTTTGACTTTACAATTTTGGTATAATATAACAAACCCATTAAGATTAAAGGAAAGATTAAAAAAAGTCAACGTTTTTGTCAATTTAATTGAAAAAAGATTTTTTTGTGAGACTCTGCCCGGTTTGAGTTTTGATCCAATGTATGCATTGGTTTTATTTAGTATGTCAATTGTGCGTTTTTCTTGTTTCCTTCAACTTTAAATTAAGCGCCCAGTAATCAAGTGTTCTGAGTTTTCAGTGTTTTATTCGAGAGCACCAAGTTTTATTCGAGAGCTTTAAATTTGTGCATCGTGGTAACCGTTGGATTTGAATTGTTCGCCACAGAATTGAAAAAACCGTTTTGTCGTCGTTTTCTGCGTTTCTTCGTCTTCGTTTTGTCGTTTTCGTTGTCAACGTCTCCATCACCATCGTCGTATCCAGATCTAATTTAAGTTTTCAATATCATCAAATTATTGCTTAGAAGTGGATTGTCAAAATTACATTAAAATGGATTTTCGTTAGTTTATATTGTGTTACAAAACACAAATTATCAAATTTATACTGACAATAAATCATATTTCAACAGCATCGGAGTGTGACAGAATAAAGATCACGCGAGGGACGAGTATTTCAATCAGCGAAGATTAAGCAAGTTCCAGCCAATTTTAATTCAATTTGTTCAAATCAACAGTATTAATTGCAGCAGCAGTTGCGGCCCGCGACAAACTTGCTAGCATAAATGGTAAATCGGGTAATCTTGTTTTATAAATGATAAAGCAGGCTATGCAAAAAAAGTTAAGAACCACTGGTCCAAACATATTGTGTACACGCGCATATTCCAGAGATAAACGAAACTTTTAGTTCTTGAGTTTGTTTCAGTTAAAGGCTTATACATAAACTTAGTGATGTCTACGTAGAAGGAGGTCTATGCCCCAAACTTTATTTTTTAGATACGCAATAGGTTTTTCTACAGGAAGTTTGCCAGTAAGTAAAGATCAAACCGGACAAAATTTTATTCTGAAGATAGGGCTAAATTAAACGTTTGCATTTTTTAGATGACAATTATCGGTTTCTAAAGCTAAAATAGGTTAAAATTTAATTTTGATTAATTCTAATTAGGGAAAATCATAAAAATTTTATAAAATGACTATGACTGTTTATTAGCCTACATCTCGTTTTAATTGTTTCCAAAATAAAAACAAAAATTGAATAATAAAGTGTTGAAGAAAAAATTTGTTTAACCTTGGCCTTCTATAGTAGTTTTAAATCTGAATGAAAACATTATCATTATTATGCAAAAAACAGTCAAATTAACAATGCAATAAGGAATCAAATGCTGATAAACAATTTTAGTAGCCTATAAATCGAAAGGCATTCCTTTACAGAACTTTTATTGATAATCAATTAATCATTGTTTCATCTCGCACAAAGCTCTGCCGATGCATCTTAAAACCCAAGAACGGATCCTAAACCCTCACTAATTTTTTACTAATTCTTGCACGCATTAGCACAGTGGCGTCATCCCTAAGTGGCGTACGTAGAAATATGTTTTGCGAGCCGAAAGCACGATTACTTTAAACGGTCCTGGTCATGGGCGAAAACTTTTTCAAAATTAAATTCAAAAAGTAAAGTAGGGCGTAGGCCTATTATAATTTTTAGAGCACCTTGAATTATTTGTTGCTTGAATTATTTCGTATAACCGTAAACGCAATTATTAAATATCAATAAAAGTGTCCTGGAATTAAGCACAGCTGATATGATTGAATTACTGTAATTCAGCTGAAAACAAACTCAATTTCAATAATGGTTACGATCACAAAGCAATAGGCTGCTATTAAAATATGGAAACAACTCACTTAATTTTACTATATATTGAATCCTACTTGAATAAGATACCTTGATGATCAAACTTGGTGAAACAGACTGTTGATTTTTTAAAAAATTATAACTTAATTGCATGATATTTTGGTTCAAAAAATATTTAGCTCTAACTGCTTTATCAAGCACATTGTATTGCAACTAAAATCAAAAATATTTAGCTCAGTAGTTTTGAAAAAAAGCTATTTGGCTAAGGAGAAATTTGTAATTCATGGGGAGGAATTTAATAAAATGTACGTTGATTCAAAGTTATTTACGTACTAATAACGAAAATTGGCGCTTCCTTTATAGTTGCAACTTGACAGTTAATAAAAATTGTTTCGCTAAAGTAAAGACCATTTTTTTAGTTTTCACTTGTATGCAACCCTATTCATTTTATGTCCCACTTCAATTGTAAGAAAAAGAAAGCATAAAAGGATTGTCGTTGTAGCATGGAAGGGTATCCACTTCGGGTCAGACAGAAAAGGACTGGGGCCGAGGGTATATTATTTTAGTACCCCAGGCTGTTGTACTGCGTGGATTAGGTGCTGGTAGCGATGGTGTTGAGCCAGCATCAGGTTTCGTCGTCAAAAACTGTCAAATCATATACACCATATAGTGTCCGATGTAGGCTATGGAGCAGGCTGGTAAGACGTGGTTTGTGGTTTGTTCAGTGGCGCCAAACTTGCAATCCAGTAAAGGAGTGAGAACCCATTTTTGGATGAACGAGTGAAATCACCCAACAACATTCCCCAGGCGATTGACTTTTACCCAACTGGTTTGGGACTAGCAAGAAAGTGAAAGCATGGAGCCTGGCCCGTGTTCCATTGTAATTCGTTTCACTGGTTTGCGCGGATGCCTAGTTCGGTGAGGTTTTTTAATTGCTTTTTTTTTTTCTTCTTCCTTTTTCTAACCCCGTCTTTAACAACACACAAACTTCTCAACATTTTTTTATTTTGTTCATGTGACGGAGCAGAAAGAAAAGAAAACTGAACTGAACTGAACTGCTTCCGCGCAGTTGGCACAAACAGGCGCCTAAACGTTAGTCTCACTTAAAGTTCATCTGAGCACCCGCTTAAAAGACCATGCAGTATATCGTCAGGATCCAGCTAGTGCCACAAGTTAGATTAGATAGCTAGAAGTCAGAAAGTATGGCTAGGTGGTCCATTGGAGTGGGACGCAAGCATCCAGTGACAATGCGAAAACCATCTTGTCTGGAAGTTTTTCAGCAGCCAGCCGACTTTGTCTGGAAGCAAATGTGAGCACTGCGGCACCAGACTGGCGCACAGTGGGCTACCCAGTTTTCAGCCGCAGATAGAGCAGCTTTTTGGCACCAGCAACCCAGCCAGTGCTCGCAAGTCGCTCAGCAATGTAACTGAGCGACTTGTTCTTAAAAGTTTCCGCGCAATGCCACAAGCTGGCGCTAAATGATCGATCGATAGATCGTTTGCAACAGCCAACTGTTTGGAAATTGCGGAAAGTAGGCCGTACGTATATATATATGTATATATTAAATTACAAAAGCCACAAAAGAGATTTTATTAAAACCTCAACAGTCTGTTTTGCCTTTACGGCTCATCAGGAGGTGATTCTAAACGCAGACGAAAAGTTAAGAAAAAATGCACGAAAAAGCTAATTATTATAGTTAAGAGCCAAAAGTAATAATATTACGGATAAAGTAAATATAAGTTAATTAAAATAAAATAAAATTGAAAATTTAAAGTTAAAAATTTTTTTGAGTAAGCAAGCTAGTTGTAAGGCTCAAAATTTAGAATTTAGAATTTTGTAATCAGACTAATCTGACGCTGCAGAAAACTGACTGGCAATCAAATTACAAATGCGCGGTAGATAATTAAAATACAATGAAATAAAATTGAAAATTTAAAGTTTAAAATTTAAAAATTTAAAATTTAAAAATTTAAAAATTTAAAAATAAGCAAGCTAGCTGTAAGACTCAAAATTTAGAATTTAAAATTTTGTAATCAAACTAAACGTTTGCGTATCTGACGCTGCAAAAAACTAACTGGCGATCAAATTACAAATGCGCGGTAGATAGTGGGAGAGAAAGAACGTTGTAAAGGAAGGAAGTAGCGAGGCGTGAACGGACAGCGAGGAAATGGCTATAGAGGAGATCGGGGGGTGTAGGAATACATATAGTGGAAACACGACAACAATGAGTAAACACGGCGTAAACGGGGGTAAAGGATTGCAAAGTTAAAAGTTTAAACATCGGGAAATCGAATTAAAATTAAAATTGAAATTAAAACTAAAATTAAATAAAATTTGAAAAAATTGGAAAATATTAAATCAGGCTAGGCTTTCTTTAATTTAAATTTGTTCCGGTGTCGGCATTTGGAAACAAACTCGGATCGCTTGTTCAAGATATATATATATATATATATATATACACAGTATATTAAAAAGAAAGGAAGCCAGAACCGATCCCCGAGGAACAACGCTAGAGCCTGCTTCGCTTGCTGACCGGTAGAAGGAGTGAAACTGCGGTTTCAGACAAGTTTTTAGGACATGATCATTTTAACCATCTGCTTATCTGGCAAAAAAGTTTCAATTACGTATAGGTATGACCAAGGTACTTCATTTTTTAACAAAACGAAAAAGGTTTTTCACTTACTAAGAAAAAACTTTTTTTTCTGTTACATAGGCTACTTCAAATAGGAATGGCTGTTCCGGAGTCTTGAAAGGAAGAAAAACGGCATAAATTTTGAGAAGTAGGCTACTTAATAAAGTTTTGTAAAAATGAAGAACCACTTTTGTTAAATTTGCTTAATCTTGGTGTAGGCCCATATTTTTTTTTACTTTTTAAAGCCTTATGAATCTTTGACCCATATAGAATAAGCTTATTATGGCAACCCGATTAGTTACAATAAACTACTTTTTATTATGCAGGGTGTCCATAAAGTCTCTTTACAATTTAAAAAAATTATTACAAAATGAAATGATGAGATATCGCAATGAAGGTTGTTTTATGTTAACCAGTATTTCATAAAGTTTTATTGACACTAAAATGTATTGTTTCAGATAAAATTTCTTAATTAAAATTTCTTATATTTAATGATTAAGTTACATGAACTTAACCCCCATAAAATGACTACTCCTCAAGAAAAAGCGCAATGTGTATCCTGGTTCATCGAGACAAAATCAGGTGTTCAGCTCCAGCAAAACTACAGAAGTAAGTATGGAAGAGATCCTGTGCACTTTTGAACGTGGTAGTTCCAATTGTCTGGCAGCAGTACGGATGGACTTCATAGGAGAACGTTAAAAGGCTTGCCTTACACGCTCGATGTTTTCTTCAGATGTTCTTGGTCGCCCACTCCTCCTTGTATCGAACACTGTCCCTGTCTTCATAAATTTCTTGTGCCATAAACGAATTGAAGGATGTGATGGTGGGTCTCTTTCATACTTACTTCTGTAGTTTCGCTGGGTCTATACATCTGATTTTGTCTCAATGAACCAGGATACACATTGCGCTTTTTCTTGAGTAGTCATTTTATGGGGGTTCAGTTCATATAACTCAATCATTAAACATAAGAAATTTTATCTGAAACAATAAATTTTAGTGTCAATAAAAATTTTATGAAATACTGATTAACATAAAACCTTCATTGCGATATCTCATCATTTCACTTTGTAATAATTTTTTTAAATTGTAAAGAGACTTTATGGACACCCTGTATCATAGATGTCCACCTTGTTTTTATTACTTTTTTATCGTGCTTTTTCAGAATTTAATTAGGTTTCTTTTAAAGACGCTTTCCACCTAGCTGCTTAGCACTGGTTTGATTTCGCTTTTCGTACCAATGTACAGCGGAGTACGTCAGGCTCACATCTCACGCGCAAATATTGTGATAAAACTAAACAATGGAAATTAAAAGCAAAACAAAAAAGATATGATTTCTTTTCACCTATTTTTCGGCTTTGTAAGTTTTACTCACAGGTTATTTGATAGCTGTACATTAGCTAACTTTTACACAAATTGAGTAATAATAACACCTATTCCATTTTTTTATAATAAAATTATTAATAAAATTTAAAAGACAAAAGCGCAGTAATAATAAAAACTAATACCATAGGCCTACTTGTCGCTGATACGTTGTTATGTATGAGCGCATATCTCTGACCACAATTTTTTTAAAGGGGTTGACCCTACGATCCCATGCGACGCCTATGCATTAACATAACTCCAAATTTTGTTTCGAAATAGATCTATTGTTGCTACAAAACAAAAAAGTTAAATTGTGTTCTTTTTTTGGCATACCTTAAATTCAAAGTAATCTTAAACATCATCAAGATAAAGATCACACAAAACTACAGTAGGGTTAATTTTAGATCAAAATCAAGAATACTAAAAAGTGATTTTGAAGTTTGTGCCCATTTCCGTATATACGTCCGTGAAGTTACGCAAAGATGGAATTTTATCGGATAGGGGGTCGCAGCGTAATAGAACTCAATAACCAGGGGCGCCGGAAAACTTTTCGACGGGAAGTGCAAATTTTAAAAGGCGCTTTTTTTTGGACAGAAGAAATTGTAAAGATTTCAATATTAAATGAAACGGTTTGAAATGCAAGGTGTTGGAAATATAGTAAAGGCATAGCCGTATTAGCACAGAAAAATTTGGGGGCACTACATTTTGTTCAAGTTTTAACGGCAATTGCCCGAATCATGACCTTGTAGTATTACATGAAGGCGCCGAAAAGTTACACGGATTTAATGTGCAGACCTTTTCTTTAGTCTTAACTAGTTTTTCTGGACGGAAACGGAGAAAAGTGAAACTGAATTAAAATGAAGCCCTTTTTTCGTTTTCACTAAAGTTTTTGGCGGAACAGAAAAGACTATTAGTTTTCCTTTCAAAAAATTAATTTTTTCTTCACTTTAATTTAGTGTCACATTTCTCCATTTTTGTCCAAAAAAAAACTAGTAAAAAAACATCTTTCAATTTGGTTCCAAAAATCTAGTGATGGTTAAAATAAGGTCTTTAGATTTTATGCTTTGGCAAACATAAAACTATCGTGCAACACTTAACTTCGAAAAGTTTACGAATTAAAGTTTCAAGTCTAATTTATTTTCGATCGAAAATCAAGATAAATGAGTTAAACCCACAAATAAGCAAAAAACACTAGTATTCCGCAAAACGACAAAAATATTTCGCTAAGTTGGCAGAAGATTTCCATCTTGACAAACTAGGGCAAAATACAAAAATGCGAAAGTTCTCACGGCATGCAAAGGTATAATTTAATTGTTCAAAATAATATTTAAAGAAAAGTAGATAAATAATTGTAAAAAGACAAAAGTGGTGTTCAATCAAGTTTTCTTTGGACATACTCCAGACCCTCTCGACACTTAGAAGACATTGTATCTGGTAAATCTGCCAAAAAATCTAAGGACTTCGCCACTCCACGGTTCCATCGGTCCGTCATTTCCAAGTTAGGCACCGACACCTAAACGTCATCGGCATTCAAATACGTTACGTGTATTGTGTGAGCATAATTACAAAATTACCATTCTAAAACTAAATTTATCTATACCTTTGATCCAGAGCCGTAGCTATCGCCGGTGCATTGCACCGGCACGCCAGCACGAGGGAGCCCCGTATTGCTACGTTTTATTGCAAAATATTTTCGTTAAAAGCTCAAGTAAACTTATTATTATTAAATGTCACACTTCATCAATAATTTTAATTTATATTTAACCATCTAATTTATTTGAAGTATTTATTAATATATTTAAAGTTTCGATTGTAACGTATTCGTTCTAATTGTGACTTATTCATGACGTAATCGGTACGCTACCTCCAATCAAGTCTGTTTAGTAAAATAACTTTAAGCTATAATGATCATATAGCATCATATTTATCCGCTTTATTTTATCTTGTAATTGTTAATAAGTTTTGGTGTATGACGTATGTAGTCATACGTAATGCACGTCATGGTTTCGAGATAATTCTACAATTTTTCACCGTAGTCCAGTAACTTAATAGTATAACATGTTACATAACTTGTTTACCAGCCTTTTACTTGGTGCTTTGTGACGTAACAGTAATTAACTATCTGGCTGGCTTGTATCGTCGTAAAATAATTTAAAAAATATAGATAGTATCTTCTCGAAGTTGCTAATTTTTTCTGCTAAATTTTGCCCGCTTCATATTAATAGGAAAATTTGTATTTTTGTGCTGTGAAAGTCAGCGTTTTGTTGTGTTACTGTTTTGCCTGTGTGACAGGATAAGCTACGTAGATTTAGTTTAGCCATCCGGGTGCTAGACGTAATTCTATTAGTCAGTGATCAGATTTGTGATCTCTGTAATAAACTTCTTTCGTTGAAAGAAGTTGTGATTTGAGTGATTAAAAAATCAGGTTTGAGATTTCTATTTGAATCGTTTTGCTGGACATACCGTAGCCCTTACGCTCGCAGCAGTACTATTTCGTGAGCCGGAAAAACAATTTTTCACCATAGCCCAGTAACTTAATAGTATCACATGTTACATAACTTGTTTACCAGCCTTTTAACTTGGTGCAAAGAGAGTTTGTTACATTAAACTTTACTAACCGTTATCTAAATTTTATTAAACTTTTTGTTGTTGCAGCCTGCCCTCCACGAAACCCTTGCTATGCCATTATTTCGATTTCAATACACTGCAATCACAAAAATTATGTTGAACCGTGTAACCTTGGTGAAATTTTATTCCAATTATAGAAAGAAATTTTACTCCAATTCCAATTATTGAAAGAAGCAGAGAATTGCTCTATGCTTCTTTCAATTCAACTAAAGCACTCCACTTTGCAACTTGAGATACTCCGTTAAATGTGTACAGTTGCCTTTTTGTTTTTTCAGTCAACCAATTGTTTTGCAAACATTTCACAACGTGTACATAATCAAATAAAAGGAAAATATCAGAGTTTTTACTCAACCAAGGCTTTGATAGTCGGCAGCTTGGTCGAGTGGTTAAAGCGCCGGGCTCGTGTCCAACACGGTCTCGATTCAAAACCCACTCGCGCCATTCTGTTGTGTCCTTGGGAAAGACACTTTACGGCACTTTCCCCTGCTTGGTAGTCCTGGCAAGCAGTTCTAAATTACAGTTCTATTAAATTACAAGCGGACAGCAATATCTTGGCATCTCCGGAAGCAGGTCGGGGTAATTGCCTACCCTATGTATTAGCGCCTCCGTCGCTTTCCTGCGAGTCAGGAGGATAAATATAGAGATAAAAAAAAATTGATCTGCTAGGAAAACCCATAGCCCCAGTGGAAAAGCATTTCTGGTTAGTACGATGCCCATCTGCAATAATAGCAATGACTTTGTTTTCTTGTTCAGATTCGATTGCTTTTACTATGCTTTGCCATTCATCATACAAAAACTTCGCCGTAAGATTGCTAATGGGGTAAACTTTGTAAATAAACTCGGGCCCTCCATATATATTAAGCACTTAATCATGACCGTAAGCATAGTTTTTGCCAGCTTTTCAGGATGGTCAATAGCACGACCGAAAAGCTTTCCTCCATGATAAGTTAAAGCTGGTTTGATATAAATTTCATCCCATAGTATAATACATCGCCGTTGGCAGGATGATAAATTTTTAAATATACTAGCTGAAAATTCGGTTTTAGCAACTTTTCCAATTTTCGATGTAATTCTTGTTCATGTACGAATACTTGGTAGTTGAAAGTCCTGTTGAAGCCGAGAATACAAAGATCGGGATGTTGCGAAATACTCAAATGACCTTGTCATCATCTCTGGTGAATAAAATTTTTCATTTCCTTGTTTTTTATCTGTCACGAAAAGTTGATCGAAAAGAATCTTTTTTTTATGGTCATCTCCAGTTCAGACAAATGTCGTATCATCTCTGATAATGCTGATCAAGTCTTGCAATGTGAGATTGAATTTGATTTTAACAATACGACGTTGCAAGGGAGAGCCAAAAGAAAAACAGGTATAACTGTAGTCGTTTTTCATTTGAATAATAAAATGGGGAACACCATGGATTAATGCTTTTGATTGTATTGAAACAGAGCCTACTTCGTGGGAGTATACTGTAACACAGTTAAACTTTTCTGGGGCTTGATCTATGATTTTGCCAAAATCCAATTCATCTTGTTCTAAAAATATTTTCATTTCATCTTCAGCATGCTTGCGCACTAGACAAACTTCATTTTGTTGTCCTAGGAATGTTCTTTTGTGCTGACCGCAAGCAAGCTGGCTGGAATATCAGGAAAAACAGAGAGTGGGTCTTTAGGTCTCTGTTTGCCATATACAAGAACAAATTTGCATTTTCGGACAAGTATTTTCTACATACAGCCGTATATTTTAAAACAACAAGGTTAGCTCTAGGTATAGCAGCAATCCACTTCTTTTTATCTTCATTAATTTGGGGCAATTTGTATACAGGGACTTTATCATTATTAGAAGCATAATTGCTCTAACAGTTTGGAACACAGCATTCTAGTACCATATTTCATCACTTTTAAATTTTTATTCTATGAAAGAAAAAAATTGAAATAGATAATACTTGCTGAAACAATTTCATAGTTAATTAAACTATTAAACGCTTTAAATGTTTTCTTTTTAAGTTTTCCTAAATATATACCTACGCTATTTGTCATTAAATCATGTTGTTATTAGCAGACATTACTTACTAAATTAAAAACTTCATTCAATATTTCTGATCAACTTTGTTCTAAACATAATTCTGGCTCACACATAACTGCTAGCACAATTGAATCTGTCATTATTTTAAACAATAAAAAAATTTTAAATATTCAAGCAAAGCTTATTTAGTTGAAGTTAACTAGAAAACAAATTGCAAAGTTATTACCCAAAATTATAGCCATATAATATATATTGCTATAATATCGAGCAGCTTGGGTTAAGCTCAACCGCCTGTGGACTGGTGTTGGGCGATTCCATTTGTCCATGCACAAAATGGGGTCTCGCTTCTTCACCGAATTGCGAGTGCGGCGCCTCTGAGCAAACCGCAGACCATGTACTAACAGCGTGCCCTATACATCGGGCACCACATGGAGCACGAGGTCTGACGGTTTTGGATGACGAAACTCGATGCTGGCTTAATAACACCACTGCCAGCATCTGATTCAGGCAGTGCAGCAGTCTGGGGTAGTAAAAGGATAAACCCTCGGCCCCAGTCCTGCTTGTGTCTGATCTGGAGTGGATGCCCTTCAAACGATGACGACGAAAAAAAATCTAAGTAGATAATAGTTGCTGAAACAATTTCTTAATTAATTAAAGTATTAAACACTTTGAATGTTTTCTTTTTAAGTTTTTCTAAATAACTGCGCTATTTGTCACTAAATCATATTGTTATTAGCAGAAATTTCTTGTTAAAATTAAAAATTTTTATTCAATATTTCTGATGAACTTTGCTTTAAACATAATTCTGGCTCACAACTGTTAGCACAATTTAGTCTGTCATTATTTTAAACTACTGAAAAGAAAATGTAAGATGTAACGTTTTTGTAGAATCGCTCGTTCTAATTAGCATCGTCAGCGCTTTGTCGACCTTCAGCTCAAACGCTCGTTTTTTGTTGACATGGGCTGTATTTTCTAGGTCGCCATGCTATAGAATTATCCCTTTTTGTGTGCATTGAATTTTTAGTGGTTGTGTGATCTTTGGATTTGAGATGATAATGTCAGTGTTGGTATGGAGAATTATGGTTTTAATGTTTCTGGGTAAATCTGAACATGTACTGAAATGATGTAAAAAGTGTGCATGTAGGTATATGTGTTTTATTTCCTTGAATTGGGTGATATGAAACTCAAGGCGAGTGGTTATTCAAAATATTACAGCTTTTATGGATCACATGTAAAATAGGTGCAACATTATTTATATAATAATGCCGAAGAAAAGTTTATTTCAAAAAAACTACAAAATTGCAATTATTGTAACTTTGCGACATCATCGTAATCATTTCATGACATTGTCTAACAATTAAATTTTACGTATGATATTGGAAGGGATTATTACAATACATAGATTTTTCAACAACTACTGTACATTTTTTTTTTTAGAAAGTTGCTTGACCACATAAGATTGACAATTAGGGATGGACAGACATAGAAATTAGCCAATAACCGATATATTAGCTAGAAAATATTGGCGCTTTTGATCTGTCTCTAATTTCTTGGTTTTTGTTCCAAAAAAGTGGTAATCTCCAAAAAAAAAAAGATTTTCACCTTGAATCAGTCTCTGATTTTTCGGTTTTTGTCCCAAAAAAATAGTGATCCATACATTGATAACAGAAAAAAGAGTATAGGCCATATTGCCAAAATATAGCCAATACCAGTACATTGACAAAGTGGTTGCCGATATGGCCAATACTGATATTTTGCCAATAATATCTATGCATCCCTAATTAACATATTGTTTATTATCAAATTACCTTAGAGACAAATACCTGGATATACAATATATGTAATGATAGTATATTTATAAATATTCAAGTTAAATCTAGAAACTAAAGACTCATTATACAAGCATGCTGCAAACACCACTAAATACTTACACTAACTTTAATAACTTGTAGTAAAGGCAGCTAATAAAATATTGAAAAAAAATAGTAGTCATAAAAAGGCAAAAAAATAAACGTTTTCCAGGTAATCATATGAAATATAAAACAGCACTGTACAAAAAATTTTGATCAAAAAACAAAAAACATAAAATTTGTAATTAATTTAAGGTAGAGTGCAGGTTGGATGTGAGTAAGAATTTAACATATACAGTATATAGTGTGTTTCCATCAAAATAAGACTTACCCTGAAAATAAGACCTACTGCAAATTTTCATGTCAGTTTTAATATAAGACCTACCCTTAAAACAAGCCCTAGCTGATAGTGAAAAATGATGATGTCATAGAAGTTAGGGTCAGTTTTAAGTAGCACACTGTAGCAACAAGACACATGAATCTAGGTAGTAACAATTATTTGTTTTTTTTTGATAGATGAAAATAAAAGACATCCCCCAAAAATAAGCCCTAGTGTCATATTTTAGAGTGACAATTAATATAAGTCCTGTCTTATTTTCAGAAAAACATAGTATGTACTATTTATTTTATAATTATTTTTAACTGTAATTTTTGAATTTTATTAAGCTCTGACAAATTATCAGTTTTTAATTATTTTACTCTTACTAAAAATACTTATTACATAACCAATATTTCAAATTAAAGTTTATGTGGTGTACACCTTGATGTCAGTAAGAGCAATGAAAAACCAAGAAATCTCAACACTAGAGTTGAAATACTTTTTTGCCAACAAGATATTCTTGATTTAAGCTAAGCATGCAACTGAGAAAAATCATAATACATGTAATTAAAAACTACCTGAGACAGATACTTTCCACCAAGAACATCATCAGCTTTTTGATTAAAATCTTGCAAGGCTTTGATACTGGGATATTCCTTATTATCAGACCAAAAACCTTTTGTGATAACAAAATACAAGGCACCACCAAAAACACCAACTTTAGTAATTGACCTACAAAACAACAAAAATAACATTATGCTTTTCATATTAACACTGAATTATTGCCTATCACTAGTTATGTAGAACAAAATATACTTGCCATATTCATAAAATTACTCAATCAAAAATAAAAATTAAATCCAACAGGGTTTTGAGAGCATAACTACAAAACCTACAAACCTTTCTTCATATTTGTTTGAGTTTGCAACATAACACTGAGCAACACTTATGCTGTGAACAGTATGTTGACTGTATCTGGTATAATCTAATCTGGCATCAAATTGAAAGCATCTTGTAAAAATGAGAATAATATTAGTTTTCTGAAATTATTCCATCTTAAACTAGAGCAAATTTAACTTACAGTTACAACTAAAAAATTCAAGTTACAGTAGTGAAATAGTAAAATTTTGTTAAACTTTTGTTTAATGCTTTTAACTACATACGAGTATATATAGCTCATGTATTGAATGTTTTACTGATTATGAAATGACACAATTAATTGCAGTTGTAAATTCAAGTCATCTCTTTATAAATAAGCAAGATTTTGAATAAAGATTAATATGTGTCCATTTGAGTTTCATTTTTTTATTTAATACATAACTCATAAATCAAGTAATACAAATCAATTAAGATGTAAAATAATGCAAACCTTTTATTTCAATAAATACGCAAGAGATAAAGGATCAAGTAAAGACATTGTCCTTTTTTTTATAGGCTTGTTTTTTCCTTATTCTTGTTTTTCAATTCTTTCATTGTAAACTCACTTTTCATCTCTCTCTCTTTTATTACACAGGGTGTCCATAAAGTCTTTAGACAATTTAAAAAATTTATTACAAAAGCAGTTGATGAGATATCTTACATAGATTTGTTTTATATTAATCAGTGTTTATTAAAGTTTTTAGTCAAACTAAAATTTTCTATTTCAGATTAAATTTTTATGTGTTTAATAAATGTGTTAATAAACCCATGCAAAATGGCTACTCAAGAGAAGACACAATGTGTATTGTGGTTTATTTGAGACAAAATCAAATGTTCAGACTCAGCAAAAATACAGAACTAAGTATGGAAGAGATCCACCATCATGTCCTTCAATTTATCGATGGCACAAGAAATTTATAGAGACAGAATTAGTGTTGGATACAGTTAGAAGTGGGTGACCAAGAACATCTGGGAAAATTGTGCCTTCTCTTGAAGAGTAGCCATTTTGTAGGGGTTTATTAGCACGTTTATTAAACACATAAAAATTTAATCTGAAACACAAAATTCTAGTTGACTAAAAACTTTAATAAACACTGATTAATATAAAATAAATCTATGTAAGATATCTCGTCAACTGCCTTTGCAATAAATTTTTTTAAATTGTCTAAAGACTTTATGGACACGCTGTATGAAATGAAGTGCTATAGTTGGGTGAATACTTTACAAGAAGCAAAATTTTATTATTTGTTTTTAAACAACAAAAATTTATCAATGGGCAAACACTTGGCGAAAGACAACAAAGTTTATTGTTGGCCAAAATAAAATGTTAATACAGGTAAGTAACCTCTAATCCAGAATCATGGGGACCAGACCTATTCCAGATTCCTGATCTTTCCGGTTTTCTGGTTCATTTTTTTATTTTGCCTTATTTGGGCATTAAAAAGAGAAGAGCATGGTATCCAGTACATGTGAGTGTCTGTTAGCATTGTTATTGCACTAAATCACACAAGCTTTTGCCAATCAAAACTTCTGTTCTGTCACAACACCACTTGCATTTACAACTTTCACGTGTGATACAACATTGTTGCACACATTGTCGTATGAATGAGTACTCAGTGTTTTTTTAAGGTTTGGCTTGAGGAACCGCTAAGCAATTTTGAAAGACTACTAATTTTTTACCTAAGTTTGTGAATGAAACTGCAGTCAACAACTGTCTCAACGTAAATAAGAGTTGCAAAGCAGGCAAAGAAAAATAGAAAATGAAAAGGCAATAAACATGTAGCACAAAATAAAATATGTCGCTTTATGTAAAGTTTTTCTTCAAAACATTTTTTTTTAGAGTCACTTTCTTGATAAAAGTTTGAATTGTTTTCCTTTGCTGTTTAAAGTCATAAATGGTTGATTGGCCAATGCTGTAATCCAAACACAATTTTTCAACTGACCTGCCTTGGTCGAGTTTCTCCAGAACTTCAACTTTTGTTGCAATTGAAAGCGAATTATGCTTACATTTTGACATTTTCGTATTTACATGTTGCACTGTATTCTGTATACTTTTAGATGCTTACTTCTTCTCCACTTTTCATGTAATGAGACATGTAGAAAGCTGACTGAACAGAAGATTCTTGTTGTCCCTATTCACAGTTGGAATCCATGACCTCATAATGGGAATTAAATACTGTAATGTTCGCAGCTGCATTTCAATGTGTAAACTAATATCGTGAAAATGTGACTTGGCAAGCGGTTAAGTAGGACATCTCTGAAATTAGGATCACCTACTAAGTACCAAAAAAAAATTAGATGAAGCACTGAAAATAACCAACAAGATACAAACAGCATTGATTAGTTAAAGGTCAGTTAATATTTCTATGTTCTAAGACCATGTTCTAACAGCGTGCCTATACATTGGGCACCACATAGAGCATGAGGTCTAACAGTTTTGGATTACAAAACTCACTGGCTTAATAACACCACTACCAGCATCTGATTCAGGTAGTGCAGCAGTCTGGGGTAGTAAAAAGATAAACCTTTGGCCCCAGTCCTGTTTGTGTCTGACCTGGGTGGATACCCTTCACACAACAATGAAAGTTTTTTGTTAAAAATGCATCCTGGATTTCTGGTCATTCCAGTTTTCTAATTTCTGGATTAGAGGTCACCTACCTGTACTTGTTTTCAAAAAAACAAAAATTTATCAATAAGTGAATACTTTACAAAAAACAACCTAAAATTTTTGTTTCGCTTAAACAGCTATAATTTTCAAGAAATGCAAAAAAACTATTGCTTGGCAAACAAATTGTAAAAAATGAAGTGCTTGAGTTATGCAATTGTTTTGCAAGAGAGAAAAATAAAATATTTCTGCACTAAAACAACAATATTTTATAAGTTCTAAGCAAAATGCTATAGCTGGGCAAATACTTTAGAAGAAATAAAATGTTACTATTTGCTTTCAAACAAAAAAAATTAATAATTAGGCAAATAGTTTGCAAAAGACAATAAAAAGTTATTGTTAGGTTAAAACAGCAATACTTTTCACAAGATACAAAAAATATTGCTGAAAAAATATTTTTTACAAATGAAATGTTAAAGAATGAAAGTTTATTAATATGCAAATCATAGTGAAAAAAATCTACTTTTATTCAAGATATGAAATGTTTTAATATACATACATAAGGTATGACATACACACTTAACACCCTGGTAAACTACATCCTCTTAGGTCACATAAAAATTGTTTAACATTGAACAGCCTGTGGCTGTTTAAAATAAAAAGGTTGAGGACCACTGTTGTATTTGTTTAACAATAATTTCTTTGTAAAGCTTGAAAAATATTGCTGTTTTACCCAATAACAAATTTTTGTTGTCTTTTGCAAACTATTTGCCTATCAATAATTTTTTTTTTTGAAAGATAATAACATTTTATTTTTTGTAAAGTATTGACTCAAAAGCATTTTGCACTTTGTAAATTATTGTTTTAGTGCAGAAATATTTTCTTTTGTCTTTTTGCAAAGCATTAACTTAACTATAGCACTGCATATCTTGTCATTTGTTTGCCCAACAGTAGTTTTTTGTATTTCTTGAAATTTATTGCTGTTTTAAGCCCAACAAAAACATTGTCTAGTTTCTTATAAAGTATTCACTGGGTTTTGCATAAATAAAAATTCAGTTTGCAAAAATAAAAATCCAGTTTGCAAAAATAAAAATTTAGTTTACAAAGATAAAAGTCCAGTTAGCATTCTGTAAATAAAAATTTAATTTGTATACAGTTATTTTAACCCTTTTGCTACTATTGCTACATGTGTGTACCACCAATGACATGCGTATTTGCTTGGGCATTGTTACGTAAACAATAGACATCATAGGTTTTTTAGGAAGTTTTAATCAAAAAAAATTATGCTGAATTGTTCACGAAAATTTGTATTGTTGTAGTGAAAGGGTTAAACGCAGTAAATAGACACCAGATATTATTCTTATTCTCTACAAATTCTTTATGTAAAGTCATACATTCTAAATATATTCAATCTTTAATTATGTTGTCAGGTCAAACAGGATAAATTGAATATAGTTATTTTTGAGCAAATAAAATGACTCTATAAGTATAGAAAGAAAGCTGAATTGAGAGAATTAACTGGTCTAAACAAGTCTGCATTGAATGTTGCTATTTGAAAGATTGAAGAATGATATAAGTTGGACCCTGAGTTTGAGTTCAAAAGTGGGAAAAAACCATTGGACAAATCAGCCAGATATATTGAAATTAACAATATTTTTGGAAATGACAACTCTTTGACATTAAAAGGTTTTATGTTAAAAAGAGAAAACTGTTGTTGTTGCAACATTAAGGGATGTCAAAGCAGCTGGTTTAACCCAAAAACGGTTAAAGAAAAAGTCTACAACATTATTGGATAGTTTCAATATTCAAGCCAGGCAAGAGCTTTGCATCAGATTGCTTACAAAAAGTAAGGAAATTATCTTCTTAGATGAGTTAGGGTTTAACCTATTTCCACAAACTATGGATATTCAGCAATTAACCAAGATGACACAATATATCACCCAAAATCAAAAGGCAAAAATGTGTCTTTGTGTGCTGTTATCTCTTGCACTGGGATTATTCATTGCAAGTTAGTTGATGACACATATATAACAGATGTTTTACAGGAAGCTTTTCAGAATGGAGACTTAAATCAAAATCAAGTTCTAATTATGGACAATGTCAAACTTCACCATTGTGAGGATGTAAAACAGTTTTGTGGCACAGTTGGGATTGAAGTCATATACTTACCCACCTACTCACCTGATCTGAATCCCATTGAAAATGTTTTCTCATCATGTATAAAGGCATAATTAAATTTGAGTAAACCTAGAGCTAATACAAGGGAGCAATTAAAAGATAACTTCAGTTCTATAATATGTAAATAAACTGTCAGATTTTTCACCATATTATAATCATTTCTAGGCACTAATTGATGAAATTACAAACAGATGTAAAGAATAAATTTAATTAATTTTTATATGTTTGTTATTTTACTGTATATAATGGATTTTGTATTTTATGCCTATGATTAAAATTTTCAACCACACCCACATTGGATTTTTATTTGTGCAAACTGGATTTTTATTTAAGCAAACTAAAGTTTCCTTTTTGCACACTGAACTTTTATTATTGCAAACTGGACTTTTATTTATGCAAACTAGATTTTTATTTGTGCAAATTAAACTTCTGTTTATACAAACTGGATTTTCATTTTTGCATGCTGAATTTTTATTTTTGCAAATTGGATTTTTATTTGTGCAAAAACCTGTAATAAATTTTCACTTTTTAAAAAAATAGCATTTTATTTTTCCTTACAATAATTTTTTTGCTGTTTTTTCTAAGTAATTAATAATTGATAAATTTTTGTTAGAAAATCAAATAACAAAACTTTTTTTAGTGTAAAGTGTTCACCCAATTATAGCATTTCATTTCTTAAAATGAACAGAAGAGAGAAATAAAAAGTGAGTTTAAAAACAACTATAGAACTTCAATCTTTCAAAGTATTTCCCAACTATAGCATTTTACTAGAGTTGAAAAATAAGGGTCTCACGTACTGTTCACTATTACTAACTTTGCAGGCTTTGGGGATTTCCCAAAATTTAAAAGGTTACAAAGTTGGCCTGCCAAATATTAAACAAGAGTTGAAAAAAGAGAAACAAGCTTATAAAAAAATAGGGCAAGGTCTTTACTTAATCCAATATAAAATGCTTCTTTTAACGTTCTGTTTGGTCTTTATTTAAAAATTGGTCTGGCAACCCTGCTACTGACCTAAAAATAAAAATTTTGAAAAGTTGCTAAAATTTCAAAACTGAAAATAAGAAATCTTGCAAGAGTAATCAAAACTGCTATTAACCCTTTGCGGTCCAACTTTTTTACCAAAAATTTCTCCACAGGTCCAAATTTTTTTTTTAACTAAATCATTTCCTTTCCATGTTTTAAGGTGTTTTTTGTGTGTTTTTTCATATTTGAGGAGAAAAAAGCCGAAAAATTGCGATTTTCTAATTTGTGTTATTTTCTGAATTATTTTGTTTGATAAGGCACCTTTAATGGTGAAACACTCGCATTTTGTGTTTGTATTTCCTAATTCTTAGCTTATAGCCCAATTCGTCCTTTATATCCCACTGTGCTTTCATCAACTGCAACATTTCTTCCCGGAGTAAACAATTCAAGGCATTTCTTTTTAAGATGGTTCACAAAGTGATGTACTCTTCTTCCTCTGGTGATTGGAGCAGTTGTAGGTTCAGGTGACTTCATATGAAACATCCAGAGTATTTGTAAGAAACGTCGCTGGGAAAAAATATCAAGAAAAAAATGGACAATACTGTGTCCAATTCCAACTAAAAAAGGATTTTACGTCTGGCTTGTCATTCATTGCCATATTCATAATGACACCTAAGTAGGCCTTCATCTCAACAACAGTTATATCCTTCCATTCAAACCAGACAAAATTGTTTGAAAAGGCCTTTCTGCTGATACTTATAACTGCATATGCATTAGTTGCAGTCACCAATTCCATTAGCAGCTCGTCAGTAAGGAAGTGTTGGAGTGCTTCTAACTCTGATTCAGGTTGGGATGGAAAATGCACCCCTGGATTTTGAACTGTAAATGGACTATGAAGAAAGTCAGGGTCATTTGATTGCCAAGCACTCCAACCACTGTCATCAGAGCTGTCACTATCTTCGTCACTGGCTCCACTGCTCTCGACGTCAGTATCCATAGGTCCACTGTCTGAATCATCAAAAATGCTTTCTTCCATAGTTAGGTCCAATTCATCATCATCACTTTCTGTTTCAGAAAGACCGCACTGATTCACTTCCATCAGTGCTTCCTCCGCAGATAAAACCCTTCCAGCCATAATATAGGATGAATTATAGAATACGTAGCTACAAAAAGAAACAAAGCTTAGTTTAAACAAGCACTACATGACTTTTGCTATAACAAGCTCTTGGGATAGGATAAGTTGATGATGTGTCCAAATCTTAAAACTAGCAGATTAGGAAATATGAAAGATCTGGACTATAAATAGGAAATATATTTAGGAACCCCTGATCATGTCAAAGAGCATTGAAATACATATCAACTCCAACACAAGCAAAATAAAAACTATTACAGAATACTGCTGTAAATCAATTCAGCAGTAATGCATTCACAGCAGCTGCTAACTCGGTTTTCCAAATAAAATGGTTCACATTTATTAGCGCGTCTTGCTTTTGCACACGGCATCAAAATCAGCTAAAAATTGACTAAGTGTACCAACCAAGAAACTAGTTGCGCGTATCTGCGCTTTAAACATCCCTAGAATGATGTTGGACTTGCTGTAACGACTAAAATAAATACATTATCCCAGGGATGACGTTGGACTAAATTATGTAATTTTATTTATCATCCCAGGAATGACGTTGGACCGCAAAGGGCTAACCTCTATCATGGGCACTTTTATAAATAATTTTCATGCATGCACACTTTATGGTTTGAAGAGTTAATTTAAGGCAGAAACTTATTTCTAACACACTATCCAAAAAAATAAAGTTTTTAGCCCAAGTGAAAATGTTTTTTTGCATTCATATGTGTAAAAAAAAAACAGCTAAAAAAATTTACTCTAAAGCTGATATGTGATGTATTCTGTTATCTATTTTTAAACCCACAAATTAATTTGCTAAAACAATACAACAATACATTAATACCAAGAAATAGTATATATTGTTGTAGATTATTGCAAATTGAAAATAATTTTATTTGTTTTATGTAAAATACCAGTACCATAAAATGCTCATGCTTTGAATTTTATAGAAAGCAATGGACAGCAGTTGAAGCCCAAAAAGTATAAAAATTCATGCTGTATAGGCTCTTTATATAAATCATACTCCATGATTATAAAAACTACATAAAATTAAAGAAACATAAAAATATAAAACAAACACAACATGATGCAAATAAAATTTTAAACTCAAACATAAAGACTTTTAGAAATATTCTTAACTGGTTAAAATGATTTATACTATACAAATGTCAATGTGAAATACAAAAATTTTACTTTTTATCAAAATAAAAATTAGTAAAATTATTTTACTTTTTTAATCATGTTTTTGTTAACACCATATTCATCTCATATTTATATTATTAAAAAAATCAAAAACATACTTTATAACTCGTCCAAATTGTCCATACTTCATCATTAATTTTTAATTTCTTTAAATACAAAAATAGACCAAAATAGAAGTTGCTTTTTTATAACATAAGATATAACAGATGTTATGCAGAAATTAAAAATACAAAATACATACAAGTGACAACAATTTATAACACCTAATATCAATACTTGTATTAAATTTTACAATTGGGTATTTTATTTAGATTAACAGTTCTCAACCGAGGCCAACAGAAAGAAAAAAAAGCTAAAAAACGTTAAGCAAATGGCACAACATTACATTCATTTCTTATGTTGCAAAAGATGCACCATTTCTTTCTCTTTATCAAGATTAATTTTAACTATGTCCCCTATCAATATCAATGTTAAATTTAACATCACTTTGATCAGAATTTTACACGCATTTCAAATATCAAATCAGGTTATGGGACCACCATATTTAATTTTCAACAGTATGTATTTGAATGAACACCACTTCTCAAGAAAAAACAAAAGTGGCGATAATATTTTTTATTTAGGCAACTAATTCAAGAATAATTTAAACTGTGATTTAAACAAGGAAATAAACAAAATGCACTAATTATAGACCAATTTCACTAATTTCTTTTTTAAAATTTTTGAAAAATGCTTATTCAAACTACTCTATTCTTATTTAAGTAAATATAACTTATTATACAAATTTTAATATGGGTTTAGAGAAAACTATTCAACTGAACTTGCTGTTTCTCAAGTATGCAATGACATCATAGAAAACCTAGAAAATAAAAGCATAACCTGTTCAGTATTTCTTGATTTAGCTAAAGCTTTTGATACTGTAAACCATCAAATTTTACTTAAAAAATTATCTAAATATGGTATTCATGGTGAACCCCTCAAATTATTTAAAAGCTACCTTCTAAACAGAAAACAATGTACTGTGGTTAATAATGTAAAATCAGAATAGCATACAGTAAAATGCGGAGTTCCTCAAGGTTCAACATTAGGCCCACTTCTTTTCCTCATATACATCAATGACCTGCACCAAGCAACTAAATTAAATGTAAAACTTTTTGCTGATGATGCAGTTCTATCTCTTTCTAATAAAAGTCCAAATTCTTTGCAATTCAATATTAATTTAGAACTGCTCAAAGTTGAAAACAGGATGAGAATAAATAAGCTTACTATTAATTACAAAAAGGCAAACTACATGACACTAACAAAAAAAAAGTTAAATAACTTCCCTTTTGTGATAAAAATTGGTGAAAATGTAATTGATCGTCAACAACGTGTTAAATATTTAGGAATAATGATTGATGAAAAAATGAGTTGAGCAAACCAAATCAACTACTTAAATAATAAAATATGCAGAGGGGCATGGGCCATATCTCAATTGAAAAAGTACACTGATACTAAAATTCTAAAAATGGTGTACTATAGTCTAATATATCCTCACTTGAAGTACTGCATCACCAGCTGGGGAAAGGCTAACTCAAAAACTCTCCAACCACTAATAACTACAGAGAAAAGAGTCCTTCAAATTATGACAAACAGCACTAACAGAACCAGGTCTGACCCATTATGTATGAAACTGCAACTACTAAAACTTAATGATATTTACAAATTGCAGGTTGCAATTGCAATGTACAACATAAGTAATAAAATCTGGAACATTGATAGTAAAACCCAACCAATCACCAGCATTAATACAATCCATAAACATCAAACTAGATTAGTAAAAAATAATAATTACCATTTACACTCAATAAAAACAAACTTAGGTAAAAGCATGATTACATTTGCAGGACCTAAAATATGGAGTGAAATTCCACAACATATAAAATTACTTCATAAACATCAATTTGAAAAAGAATATAAAAAAAACTTTTACTGAAATCATACAACTAATTTATTATTATTATTACTTTTTTATTTATTTATTTTTTTTTTTTATTTATTTATTTATTTATTTTTTTGTTATTCTATTTTTTTATTTTTATTATTATTTTTTTATTATTATTTATTTATTTTTTTTTATTTTTTTGTTTTGTTATGTCTGTTTATGTGGTTTTTTTTCTGTGTATTACTGTTTCTGTTGTTTTGCTGTTATTGTTGCTACTTTGGTTTCATTATGCCTACATTTCATATTTAACATTACTTGTGACTGTGGTTACTCTCAAATTCAATTAATGCGGTGGCAGCTGACTTCGATGACCTTTTGGTCTTTTCACTGTCTCCTCCATGAGCAAATATAGATTTCACACTTTTATATTTTATTGTTATTGTAGCTGATCTTTTCATGCTTATGGGAATAAACTAAATTGAATTGAATTGAATTGTGCTCCTTATTAACATTGATGCCAAATTTGCCATTACTTTGATTAAAAGTTCACGTACATTTCAAATATCGAATCAGATCCAGAATGGGGTGATTATATAACAAATGGGCATAGGTAAAGAATACGGACCCCCCTTGTAAAAATAATTTAAAATAACAAAAATAAAATAGGGTTAGGGTTAGGATTAGCTAACCCTAACCCTAACCCTAACTCTAACCCTAACCTTTGACTCACTTTATTCGTCAATTTTATTTTTGTTATTTTAAATTAGTTTTACAAGGGGGGTCCATATTCTTTACCTATGCCGACAAATGTAATCAATTAAAAAAACAATTACATTTGTCATTTAATCACCCCATAATCGATTACAAAATAAAATTACTGATTACTTTCCAGTTCTTCAATCATGATTACGACTACACAAAATTTGAAAGTAATCAATTATGATTACTTCCTGATTCAGCAATTACAATTACAATTACTCAAAATAATCATGTGCTTTTCAATTGCTATGACATACATTCCGAAACATATTGATAGAATAATCATTATGTTAATCAGTATCACAATTAGCATTTAAAATGTTTGTTACATTCATAAACACAAGTTTTGAAATCATTACATTCATAAACATAAGTTTTGAAATGTATTTGATTACATCTAAGTTTTTCTCAAAATAATCGATTACGATTACTGATTACACAGCTCAACAAAAAAATATTTTTTTCTTTTTGCAATAGATCTTTCAACGATTTTATAGTATATCAGGTGCACTGATTCCAAAAATGACTTTACTTTTGCTGAATTGGCTCTAGTTTTGAGATAATGCAGACACAATAACTGGCTATAAAAGCTCAGATAACAGCCATATAAACTACACGTAAGAGGCAATTGTGCTGACAAGGAGATTTTGTTTTGCAATAAAGGACCAGTTGTCTCATTTTTAGAAAGGTTAACAAAGCAGAAAAGTCAATAACTGACCATTAGCAATCTTGGAGTCTAAAAAAATTCTAATGAAAAGTTAAAATGCAGTAACTTTTACTATACGTGTATTTAGGTTTTCATGTTTTCAGTTTTAATTGAAGGGTTTAGAACGAAAAGTAACTAAGTCACATTTTTACCCGAATTGAGTTAGCCATTGTAGTGCGTTGCTTTCAATGTCCTTAATCACCATGCAAAATATTATTTCTAAAAAATGTTACTAAGTGTTTTTTTTGAATGCAAGGTTTTGCTGGAAATGCTGAATTTTTCTTTTAAAAGTTTCTAAGTCCATTTTATCCAATCACATTGTAAGGTTTAGTCACGTGATACGAAATCAGTTTTGTTAATATTGTAGCTTGGTGCTTTGACTAGATAACATAAAAACTGGTAAATTAGGTTTCATTTTTAGTTTACTCATATATAGGTGTAGGCTTCAAAGAAATATGCACGAATGTTCTATTAAAATGTTTGGTTCTTAAATTGAATACAATAATCAAGAATGAAGTAAACACAGAGAATTTAATTAGAATTAAAAGCTAGGTTGGCAAACCTTTGCTTACTCATAAGCATACTTTGTGAGCAATGGTAAAATCAAAGTATTTTAAATATATGTCGGACATTTTATTCATTTTCAAAAATTTTTAACAGACATTTCCTGTTTGAGAGGGTTTAAATTTAAGCATCACCTTCATCAATAAACTTTTTGTAAATAAAAGTATTGTTTGTAATGAACAGAAGGAGAGGCTTAAATTAAACTTCACCCTATGTTTACTGCTTCGAATTCTTTTTTCATAAATCTTATTAGTGCTTTGACTACGGACCTAACAATTTTAGTGTCATATGCGTTTTTAAAACATTGAGAAACAGTTTGTAAGTATTATTGTTATGGAGCATTTGATTTTACAAGCCTTACGCAGTGATGAAATGGCAGAATATAGCAAGACAACTGCAGAAGTTATAGCTAATTTTTACCCAATAAATCTAATAAGGTAGTTACAAGGACAATGAAAAAGAGTGATTATTTGGATATTTTGACGTGTCCTGAAATTCTCTTTGTAAATAATTCAATATTAAGTATTTTTACTTAAATATGACTAATGGACTTTAAAAGCAAAGTGCCTAAGTCCATAGTTTGTGGTTAAAAGTGCCTAAGTCCATAAAATCACAATAAAAGTGCCTAAGTCCAATCTAGTATTTTATTAATATCCTCTGACATGTTCATCCAAAATATCTGTAAATGATGAAATAAGTTCATTATACAATATGTAAATGCTTAATAATCCTAAAAACAAAAATCGCTGTGAAACCTGATTTTATGACTCATTTAAAAACTTTAAATGCAATTTACTCAAAAGCAGTATTTTGTGACTTAGTTACTTTTCGTTCTAAACCCTTCAATTGCTTTATGTTGCCTGCTATGAGTTGTTCAAGAAGAAGAAGTTGTTGTAATGACCCTGACAGTTTCTGTTACATATGTGGAGAATATATTCTTAAAGAGTAAAAAGGTCTATTACAGATTTTGTTCGCAAAGTATACCGTGCTTACTTTGGAGTTAAACTTGGTGACCAAGACAAGCCATGGGCTCCACATGTTGTCTGCAAATCATGTGTTGAGCACTTACGAATGTGGACAAAAGGAAAAACTAAAAGCTTTAGATTTGGTGTGCCAATGGTGTGGCGAGAACAGAAAAACCACTTTGATGATTGTTATTTTTGTATGGTAGATTTGAAGGGTTTTAATCGTCACAAGAAAAAATCATGGATTTACCCGGACTTAGAATCTGCTAGGCGTCCTGTACCCCACTGTGAAGATATACTCGTGCCACAATTTAGTCATCTTCCAGAAAAACCATCAGAATGGGACTTTGTCCACCAAGCTTCAGAAAGCTGTAGTGAAAGTGATGTTTCAAGCATTTTTGAAGAAAGTTCAACCAGTCCGAAACAGTTTAATCAGGAGGAACTGAGCGATCTCATAAGAGATCTTAATCTATCTAAAGAAGCTTCTGAAGTATTGGCATCCAGGCTTAAAGACAAGAAATGCCTTAGTGTTGGTACGAATGTAACCTTTTACCGCACAAGGGAGAGCGACTTACTTCCGTACTATCGTTCAGAAGAAGGGCTTGTTTTCTGCTCAGATGTTGAAGGACTTCTTTTAAAAATGGGAATACCTGAATATAAACCTCAAGATTGGCGTTTATTTATAGACAGTTCAAAAAGAAGTTTGAAGTGTGTATTGCTGCACAATGGAAACAAGTATGCCTTGATTCCCATTGGCCACTCTACATTGCTCAAAGAAAAATACAACAATATTAAACGAGTGCTAGAAAAATTGAACTACTGTGACCACCAATGGTTGATATGTGTTGATTTGAAAATGGTCAACTTTTTGCTCGGTCAGCAGAGTGGTTATACTAAATATCCATGCTTTATTTGTTTGTGGGACAGCCGTGCTCGCAGTGACCACTGGGTGAAAAAGGAATGGCCTGAAAGAATTACACTAACAGTTAATGAATGTAATGTCATCAATGAGCCCCTTGTCCCAAGAGAAAAAATCATTTTGCCACCTCTACACATCAAATTGGGTATAATGAAGCAGTTTGTGAAAGCTTTGCCAGTACACGGAAATTGTTTTAATTACATTTGCAGAGTATTTCCAGGGATAAGCAATGAAAAACTAAAAGCAGGAATATTTGATGGTCCTCAAATTCGAAAGCTGATGAACGATCCAAACTTCACTGCATCTATGACTGAGAAGGAATTTGCTGCTTGGATTTCTTTTATTGTGGTTGTAAAAAACTTTTTGGGAAACAATAAAGCAAACAATTACATTCAGATAGTTGAAGATATGCTTTCAAAATTTCAAAGTTTGGGAGCAAAGATGAGCATCAAGATTCATTACCTCTTTAGTCATTTAGATAGATTTCCAGAAAATCTTGGGAAATTAAGTGAAGAGCAAGGAGAAAGATTCCATCAGGACATTAAAGTAATGGAAGAAAGGTATCAAGGACGATGGGACACCCACATGATGGCGGACTATTGTTGGAATCTTCAACGACATAAGCCATTTGCTCCTCACGCTAGAAAGTCTCACAAGAGGCGATTGGTTTCGTAAATTTGACAGAATGGTAGTTGTTAAAGCTCAGTATTTTCAAGCTTCGTTTGTTTAAATAAATAACGGCAACATACATTTATACGCTGTAATACTGGGTTTTAGTTCCAATACGTTTCTTGCAAACTAACGGTAAATATTGCTGTTGCATCCTTTTTTAGCATTGTAGTTTGCATGGATGCTTTGCATTTTTGTTTTACTGCGTTTACAAAAGAAGATCGAAGCGTACAGTATTGATTAAATAGCATTAAATGAACAACAATGCCATATAACACAGTCTAAGTAATATTTTTACAAAAAAATGCAATTATCTCAAAAACTAGAGCCAACTAGCAAAAATGAATGTCATTTTCGAAATCTACGCACCTGATATACCCTAAAATCAATATAATATCTGTGGCAAAAGTTTGTGTGTTGACCAGTGTTATGATTAACCCATGTCTGATCCAGGGTTGCCAAATGTTTAAAGATAAAATAATCTAGATTCTCAACAAAAAATATCTAAAATAATATAAATTTAAAAAATAATAATCCAAATAATAATCCAAACATACCAAAGTTACATTTTTAATAAAAAAACGGAAATTGTAATATAAAGTTGGTCATGGTGTTCTACATTGTAAAAAAAAAAAGGTCTTCACTTCCATTTGCTCTCAAATTTCCCAACTTTCGTCCAAAAATCAGGGTGTTCTCTAAAAAAAAAAAAAGGTCTTCAGCTCTCAAATTTCCCAACTTTCGTCCAAAATCAGGGTGTTCTCTAAAAAAAAAAAAAAAAAGAAAAGGTCTTCACTTCCATTTGCTCTCAAATTTCCCACTTTCGTCCAAAAATCAGGATGTTCTCTAAAAAAAAGGTGTTGTCACTTCTTTGCCACTAAAAACAAATTCAAAATAACATTTGTCAAAATAATCTAAATATATCTAAATTAAATGCTAAAATAATCTAAAAAATAATCTAACATCTAAATGGGTATTTATTATATCTAAATTAGACAAAAATAATCTAAATCTAGATTAAAATAATCTAAGTTGGCAACACTGGTCTGATCAGATTATGGAACCATGATGGAACCACCATAGGGATCTTCTAACTCCAGGATTGCTAACTCCGGTTTGGAACAATTTATCCTATGTACGGAAAAGGGTCTGGTACCAGTAACTTTTTTATTTTTGCTTGTAATAACTGTAACAAATACTTGTAAGTTATATTTTTTGTGGCTGATAGCTTTGTTCAGACTTTCAATAAATGTTTTTTTTAATAAAGTTTGAATAAATTATTTATACACTTTTTTATAATTGCAATTAGCTAAATACAAAAAGCACTGTGAATACATTTTTTTAGTCAATAAAATTGAATTGAGATGCAATAATAATTGAAGTTACCGTAAAATCTCTATTTGAACGCCACCTCTAATAGAACGCCACTATAAAGGAAGGGTTGAAAAATAGAGCGCCACCCTCTAATTGAACACCACCTCTAATAGACCGCCACTTTGACATTCATTATGCTAATTAGTAATTAAACGTTTCCTTCACCAGTGAATTTTTGATTACTTACCAGTAACTGTGTTATAGTAGATGTTTTTTTCTTCTTCTTTAGATGTTAGATGTTAACTCTGTTAGATGTTTTTTCTTTTCATTAATTGATTTTCACCAGTGAATTTCACCAGTGAATTTTTGATTACCACTAACTGTGTTACGGTAGATGTTTTTTCTTCTTCTTTAGATGTTAGATGCTAACTGTGTTAGATGTTTTTTTCTTTTTATTAATTAAATTTATCTTCCCAAAATTCTAACCAGCTAGTCGAAAAATAGAGCGCCATGGCGCTCAAATAGAGATTTTACGGTAAGTTGAATAATTTTAATTACAGCTTTTGTTGTTAAAAATCTTGCTACAAATAACCTCATTTTTGTATCAGAAATTAGAAGAAAGTTTACAAGGTTTTACCAAAATTTTAGTGCATTTTTTAGGTACTTAAAGTTGTAATTTTTAAAAGCTTCAAATTAAGTAATTTCTTTTGTTTTGAATCAGCTATTCCTTTTAAATTAGCTGTGTAAACTTTCACTAATTGAGAACACTAAAAAAAAAACAATTGAAAGCTGTGCAGTTCAGGTCAAATACAACAAGAAAGATAAGTAGCTTCAAAGATGAAAATTGTTTTATCTTAAATTATTTTTTCAAAGTTTAAGTGTCTTGCAAGTAATCACTAAAATTATGAAATTTCTTTTAGTTTCTTGAACAAAATATCTTCAAAAATTATTTTAAAGATAGATGTAATAAGTTTATATCTAAGAAAGTTGTATTTTTAATTAAAAATCACATTTGCTTTTACTATAGATTATTCAACATTGTACCCAAAAGGTGAACTTTTCTAGAATAGAAGTCTTAGATTGTTTTTACAAGTTGCAATACTTAATGACATTTTTATTCCACAACTAAATACAAAAATTAAGATTTACTTAAATTTGCAAGACTTTTGTAACTGTGCAGAAAATTTATAAATCATGATTGTGATTGTAGTGCTTGCCATGATTAATACATGCTGTGTACAGGGTGTAAAACTGGTTACAAATCTCACAAAAATCATCCAAAAGTTGCTTTATTTCAGTTTCCATCAGAAGAGGTTTTGAAAAATAAATGTTTAAAATCAATTCCATGAAAAAATTGGACTTTGTCAAACTCTCAAGGAGTATGTGCAAACCATTTTCATAAAAATGATTTAATAACAAAATCTACAAACAAACGTCATAAAAAGAGTAATTTGCCCCATCAACGTAGTTCGGTACGAATTCGCTTAAAGAAAAATGCTGTTTCATCAGTATTCCCAACACTTCCCAAATACTTGACATTTCTACCAAACCCAAATCAACGTGCTGGTACAAGTACTCTTTGTGCCAGACTGGAAAGAATAAACGGTGGAAATTATTTTATGTGCGTCAAACAGTTGATTCAAGCAGAAAAGAAAATCAGAGTTTTGAATTTTTTCCAGCAAAATGTGTTGAAATCTAGTTCCAAATTGCTTACTTTTGACTAAATTCCTTTGCCGCCCACTTGAAACAAAGAAATTGATTTCAAATTTTGACTGGTTAGTGACGTTTTTTTCTGAGCTTTTACTGGATGAGCGGTCTTGCATTGATGCTAATATTACCTTTTTCGTTAGGAGCTATGTGGGTAGAAGTGTTTCACGACATCATAAATGTTCATTTGGCAAAGAAATGCTTGTGAAAGGTCACGACTCAACACCAATTTGATGATTTTTTACCAGAAGAGTATACTCATTTGTTTGACATTGCTGATAGAAGCGGTTTATCAAAGCCGTCAGAGTTTTGTTATACTGTTACTGCTCTAGCAGTTCAGTATTACTCGGCATTAACCAACAATGACCATGCAAAAATCCGATTTTCGACTTTATCAAACCAGAGAGAAGCTTTTATTTTTGCACTAAAAAAAACATTGCCATTTCAGAATTGCTCGATCTTGCTACAACAACAATGTTCTATATAAGATTTGTGGTTCCTACCAAGTGCAAGACTGCACTGGTAGGAACGGCATTGTGCATCACGTATGACCAGATGCTGTAATATATCGAGTTTGGGACAGATGGCACTAGAGAGTACCACCTGTGGCATTGTGCATCACGCACGCCGAACCCGAGCTCACTGTTCTGGCCCAGATGGTAGGTGCTTTCACGCAGCCTGGGCTGTGAGTAAGTCTGTTCATTAATTTAAAATGACAGACCGAAACCGAACCTACCAAAACGGAAGGGTCACCCATTCCGATGTTCACCCATTCCGATGTTCAGTGTGGGTCTGCTAATCGGAAAACGTCCTTTTCAGGACGAGGCAATGCTAGGATAAAACTGCCCTTTTCAGGGCACATTGCCAACAAGTTCCGAAGACCCACTATTCTTCAGCTGAACATCGAAGGCCTCACTGCAAGCAAGATGAACGTTCTTCATCACCTCGCTATGCAGTCTGAGGCACTCGTCATCCTATTGCAGGAGACTCACTGCACTGATGCAGAGAAGTTGGTACTTACAAACTACCAACTAGCTGGGTCTTCTTTAAGCAGGAAGCATGGCCTTGCCACGTTTGTCCACGAGCGACTGAAATACACGCTTTTGGACCAATCTCCACCAACATCGGAGATCGAGTGGTTGTGTGTGGACGTTGATGGGTATAAAATAGTCAACGTCTACAAACCACCGCCAACACGTTTGCGAACCCTGGATCTCCCAGTGTATCCTCACCCCTGTCTGTACGCTGGCGATTTTAACTGTCGCCATGCTGACTGGGGCTACGACGACAACAGTCCGGACGGTGAGTGCTTGGCTGGATGGGCAAGTATTAATTGTCTTGCCCTGCTATATAATGCCAAGGACGCTGCCAGTTTTTATTCCGGCCGCTGGAACACTGGCACCAATCCGGATCTAGCTTTCGCTAGCGTAGGTCCAAACAGTCGCTTACTGGATAGACGCGTCCTTGACAAGTTCCCCAGGTCACAACATCGACCTTCGCTTATTACACCACCAAGGTTTGCTATGGCAGTGCCAAGCATGCCTGTTAAGCGATGGAACTTCCACAAGGCCAAATGGAGTCACTACATTGCTTTGACGAATAAATTCGCAAAGACTTTGTTGCCGCCTGATTCACTTGATGTGGATGCGGCTTACCAGGACTTCTGTAACACCATTAAGAAAGCATCCAAAAAGACTATCCCACGCGGGTATCGAAATAACTATATTCCGTGTTGGGATGCAGAGTGTGAATCCCTCTATAAAACCTTTCTGCAGTCTCCTCAGGGAGACGAATCAAGTTTGGCTGCTACAGCTCTGCTTGCCAAGCTTGACAGAAAGCAGAGGGATCAATGGTCCAAGGCAGTTCGGAGCATTGACTTCTCACACTCTAGTCAAAAAGCGTGGAGTATTTTGAACAACCTTACTGGTAGTTCACGACACTCTCCTCGTCACTGTCCCGTTTCAGCTGATGCTATTGCATCTCAGCTGGCTAGAAATGGGAAATACGAGGCTGTTGACCACAAGTCATCTCGACTTGTCTTTCAAGAAGTGTCTGACCTTTGGAGGGTCACAACACCAGACGCAGTAAATATCTCTGACAGTTTTTTACAGAGAGAATTTGCTGCTGCCCTTCAACATTTAAAACCAGGTAAAGCTCCGGGACCTGATTCCATCTTCCCCGAGCTTATACTCCATGCCGGAGCTGCTTTGAAGTCCTGGTTACGTGACTTCCTTTCTTCCTGTTTGCGCCGACTCAAAATTCCCAAGATCTGGAGAAGAGCGCTTGTGGTTGCGAACCCAAAACCAGGAAAGCCCGTGGGGGACCCAAAGAGTTATCGACCGATATCTCTGCTCTGTGTCCCCTATAAGATCCTCGAGAGGCTTATCTACGCCCGCGTTAAACCATTAATCGATCCACTGCTCCCTAAAGAGCAGGCTGGGTTCCGACGCGGCAAGTCAACCGTAGATCAAGTTGTTCTGCTAACCCAGAACATCGAGGATTCTTTCGAGGCTAAAAAGAAGGCCGGTGCCGTATTTATCGATCTGACAGCTGCTTATGACACTGTCTGGCACCGTGGCCTTACCTGCAAGCTGCTGAGACTTCTTCCAGATAAGCACATGGTCAAAATGATCATGGAGCTTGTCCGAAATCGAAGTTTCACCCTTACCACCGGTGACAGCAAGCAAAGCAGGCTACGCCGTCTTAAAAACGGCGTTCCTCAGGGATCGGTCTTGGCTCCCCTCCTATTTAACATCTATACGTACGATCTTCCTTCCATGATTTCCAGAAAGTTTGCTTATGCTGATGATTTAGCATTGTTGCATTCTTCTGGAAACTGGAAGGACTTGGAGGGGACTCTAAATCAAGACATGTCCACACTGTCAGCGTATCTCCAGACTTGGAGGTTGAAGCTCAGTCATACTAAGACGGTGACGGCAGCGTTTCATTTAAATAACCGAGAGCCCAAACGTGAGCTAAAGGTCTACAACAACGGTAGACTTTTACCGTTCTGTTCAACCCGTACTTATCTTGGGGTAAAACTGGACAGATCGCTCACGTTTCGTCACCATTTAGTGGCATTGCGCAAAAAACTATCTTCGCGCGTCACACTGTTGAGGCGACTCGTGGGCTCGGGATGGGGTGCTGGTGCTAAAACACTACGCATAGCCACCTTGTCTCTAGTCTACTCAACAGCTGAGTACTGTGCGCCAGTCTGGTGTCGCAGTGATCACACTCGCCTCATTGACAGTGTCTTGAATGACGCCTTGCGCATAGTCACTGGATGCCTGCGTCCCACTCCAACGGACCACCTACCTGTACTCTCAGGCATCCAGTCAGCTGAGCTTCGCCGACTGGGAGCGACACTCTCCTTGGCTCACCGTGGATCTCTGGACCCCGATCATATCTTTCATGATCTTTCAAGTGGGTCCTCAGATACTGGCCAAGTGAGACTAAGATCCAGACGCCCGTTTGTGCCAGGTGTGCGGAATCTTTTGGACAACCTTGCCAGACTTGGCATCCGCGCCTCTGAATGGACAAATCACAAATGGAACGCGGAGTACTGTGAAAATGCTTCCAGGCTCCGTGCTTTTGTGCCCGAGACCGGTACCAGGCCTGTTGGGATGGGCTTACCCCGAGCAGCTTGGGTTAAGCTCAACCGCCTGCGGACTGGTGTTGGGCGATTCCATTTGTCCATGCACAAAATGGGGTCTCGCTCCTTCACCGAATTGCAAGTGCGGCGCCTCTGAGCAAACCGCAGACCATGTACTAACAGCGTGCCCTATACATCGGGCACCACATGGAGCACGAGGTCTGACGGTTTTGGATGACGAAACTCGATGCTGGCTTAATAACATCACTGCCAGCATCTGACCCAGGCAGTGCAGCAGTCTGGGGGTAGTAAAAGGATAAACCCTCGGCCCCAGTCCTGTTTGTGTCTGACCTGGAGTGGATACCCTTCAAACGACGACGACGACGAACAATGTTCTGCCGGGCATTTAAATTTTACAGCAATTATCGAATCAGCATTTAATTGCTTCGCCAAAAATGAACTAAAGCGCATCAATGATCAAGGAAACCATCCTTGAAGAGCATAAAAAATTTCTCGAAAACTGCAAAAACTTTCTTCCAACAGTTTGTTTAATCTAATTCTTCTTAATTCAGAAATTACTGAATTATTTGTTAATTTTGATTGATATTTTTTATTGAATTCGGTTATTTTTAAACATTGTTTTACCTTTTTTTTTTATTTCTGTGTCAAAATTTTTTATTTGCAAATTGTATTTGCGTTTAATCTGACTCGTAGAAAATTGACAGCCGCAGCATAAAAAAATTAGCAAAAATTTGCTTCAGTTAGCTTATGTAAAATATTTCATTCAATGATGTTTTGTTAGGTGGCATTACAGTGCTTGTACTTGTGCTTATTTTTATCTACAACCGAAACACAGGAGTTTTCTAAATATTAAGAATATACAGTCTAGTATCTCCTGCTGTAACGAGTCTTTGGCAACTTTTATTACTATTGATCTACCTGGGATTTTAACTCCAATCTTTAAGATCTACATGCAGATATGCTCGCTCCCGAACTTTCTTGTATATGATAGGCAATATTTAGAAATAAAAAAGTCAAAAAATAGGTAAAACACATTAAATTAGGCATTTGGATTTTTGACCCTTCTATGAACACATGTAAAATGAAGTTAGCAATCCCGGAGTTAGAAGATCCCTAAACCAACTTTTTTGATTTTCAACAGAGTGCATTTAATTGACCCCACTTCACAAGCAAAAATAAAAACGGCTACGAAATTTTCACTTTTAGCAAATATAACTCACGCTACTTTAAGATTCGTTTTATCTAAGTTTCCTATCGATATGTTCTCCACAATTTTTGGATTTTTCTGGCATGTAAATAATGTTATTGATTTATCGTAGTTGGCAGACCGCGTGAGCATGACTAGGAGGTCCTGATAAAATCAGAATCGGATCAGAAATTAAGCTGATAAAAACCAAGAAGATTCAACTATCAGCAGCGAGGTCGAGTGATTGAGAGCGCGTTGATTGATGGCAAACTTGATCGACACAGTCTCGTTCAAAACTTACTCGCGCCATCTGTGGTGTCCTAGGCCAATTAGAAAAAATACTTTAAGATACTTTCCTCTGCTTGATGGTCATACCAAACAGCCATAAAATTTGGGGATATTATTCTTAATTAAAAAACTTAAAAACCAAATAAAAAGTTTCAACCGGACAACAATATCTTGACAAAATTTGTCAACATATATACTTGGTAAAGTAATCTATATTATGAAATCCGAGACAGATTTAAAGTGAAAATCTTTTTTTTTGCAATAAACTTCTTTTTAGGGACGAATTTTTGTCTATAAACGAGCGTCCAGGTTTGTCCTTATGGACATATGGTATGCCTGTTTATAAGTATTTATTTTTTAACGGATTTTGTGTTATTTATTTTTGGGTTTGTTTTATTTTTCTTCTTTGGTTCAACGACATACACTCCATGATGGGAAACTCTTTTTTCTCAGTTTGTTTTTTTATTAAGAGAACGCCGATAAGAGCGTCGGCACTCGTACGGTTGAATGCATGCTCCTTTGGGCGACTGAGTCGTCAAAAAATACATTGATTTATATGTTGAACTACATAAAAGTTTAGTTTGTTTTTGCAAAAGCGTGAACAAAAATTGGTCAGATTGTTAATGATGCTGCTTTTGAAAAATAACAAACTTTTTAAATTAAATTGTAAGGCGTGATAGAGTGTAAATTTTAATTAAATTTTAGCTTAATGAATTAATAGTTATTCTAAGTTGGTGAAATTAATTGAACTACATAAAAGTTTGTTTTGTTTTTGCAAAAGCGTGAACAAAAATTGATCAGATTGTTGATATAGCTATTTTTGAAAAATAACAAACTTTATAAATTAAATTATAAGATATGATAGAGAGTAATTTTTGAATAAATTTTAGAATAAAAAGTATAGCCAATATATTTTGAAACATAGTTTATTAAGGACGTACGATCACTACCAAAAAAAATTATAAAGAAGCACGATCACGTAAAATTATAAAGAATTTTACGCAGTTGATAATGGAATGAGTAATAATTCCAAAACATCCGTAATAAACTTTTTTTTATATTATATTATTTTATTTTGTATATATAATATATATTCTTATATTTATTTAACACTACACTTTATAAGTTAAAACCACAACAGACTGTTTCATCCTATTGAATCATCAGGTGGTCACGAAACAGTCTGTTGTGGTTTTAAATTATAAAGTGTAGTGTTAAATAAATATAATATACTTGCTCTAACCGTGTGTTATTGAGCACTGTACCGGCAAAATGAAACATTACTGGATTATACGTAATATATATTCTTAATATTTTTTTTATTTTATATTATATATTATGTTTACTAAATAAACTTTAAGATTTTTTATTGACACTAAGTGTAAAAATATATGGATAAAAAAATATTTTAATTACTATTTTAAAAATAGCCAATGGCTTGCAAAACTTTAATTTGTTTCTATTTTAGCTTACTGGTAACACAGTAGCAATTCCATTCAATTTGTTTGATAATATTATTACTATATATTCTTCCTACTTAAAAGTACGGCCTCGCATGTTACATTTCCCGTCGAAATTGGAAGCGGCGGACCTTTCTTTGTAAATGTGCGCAAAACAAAACTCCCCAGGGAACGTTTATGTCGAAACGTTAAGGCAATAAAAAAGATTGATTCAGCCAAATTATCAGTGCTACTATTTTAATAAAGATAAATTTATGACTTAAGATTGAGCAAATAAAAAGTTTAAGTCATCTAATTTTCACTACTTCATTTGTTATAGGGAGTTTAATAATAACATTTGAACATTAGCTTTCGCAGTTTACAAGTGAATTACAATTATGATTTTTAAAAAATTTATCACCACCAGCACTATAATAAATTAGATTTTATATTATTTTCAAATAATAAAATATTAATTAATGTTTAAAGCAAAGTATTATTTCAATAGATTAATTTAAAAATTGATTTAAATTAAAACGTTTGGATCTCATTCACTATTCGCTGTGCTTACTTAATAAACTTTTAAATTTTGATGAATCCCTTAAGTCTGCAAGGTTAGTACTATAATGGCAAACGGCACACGAGACGCAAACCTTTTGATGTTGTTTTGCTTACAGTCAATAAAAAATCATTAAAAAATACAACTTACAGCATTCGTACAAACTTGGATAAAATTCAAAAAAAATATTAAATTCATAATTAACATTTTCATTTCGCAATATTTTAACAAATTACACCAAAAAAAGATAGTTTTAAAAAAGAACGAGTTATTTATTTAGTATAATGAGAATGAAAAACAGCTATTAACACTTAAAATTTTGATCAAAATTATTTTTAAAAAATGCATCAAAATATTTTGAATGTAAAAAATTACAAATGGATTAACTTGAATAACTATGGTCATTTAGCTTATTAACTCTTTATTTTCATTAAATTTTTTTGTTAATATTTTAGTTTATTAATAAATTCTTCACATTTTATATTTTTTATTTCATTAATTTATTGAAATTATTAATTCAAAAAGTATATAACGCCATTTGGCTAAATTGGATTTAGGTTCGCGCATTCAAGCGTTCAACGGGCAATACAAAATCAAGTCACGTGATTGAGTTTCCAATCATGGAGTGTATATCGTTGGTTGGTTGGGCAGAAAATTGATGTGACATAAGATTGGGGTCCATGATAAAAAAGATTTGCAAACAGAGGTCCGTGGCCCAAAAAGTTTGAGAAAAACTATAACTAAATCACTGTAATAGAGGAAATGGAAATTAGTACGATTCCTGACAAACTTTTTTAACATAAAAACAAAGCAGAAGACAACGTATTCATTAGGCCTTTCATATATTCAGGTCATAATTTATCCGAAAAATCAAGTTAAAAACATATTCACTGCATGTTTTTTACATCCAAAGCATAATTAATTTTTGAAAGTAAACAGTTGGATACGTACGATATTGTTTTCGTTTTGTTACATACAATTTTTAAATGTCAAATGAAATCCAATGAATGACAGAGTTTTAGTCATTACCATTAAATCGTATTATTCAAAAGTATCGAGTACCGGTACCGCGGTACTATTTTAGAAAAGTACCGAATACCAGTACCGCGGTACTTTTAAGAAGTATCGTGCCCACCACTGGCAACATAACATACAACTTTCGTGTCCATTTCATGTCATTTTAAAATCTTATTTTAATGCTTTAAACTTCCGGATAATCTGCTTAAAATTCCAAACATTGAAGAATTTTCCGGACGGTATGGCAACCTTATCATTTATACCATACAATAGTGATGTCGATGTGATACAACAGCGTTGATTTGATCTAATCTATTTTCTTTCTAATGGCTAAGTTGCGTAGTCTAATTGACGGGAACGCTCAATCCAGGTTCGGTTTGAAATCTATTGAAGCGCTATTCTGTAATTCTAAACAAAGACACAAAACGTAAAAAACACGACAATGATGATTTAAAATAGCCAACATACGAGAATTGTTTTTAACGCAGCCCCAAATTTAGATTAGAACAAATTAAATAATAACTAACAATTCTGAAACAGCAGGAAAAATTATCACTATAGATTTAACAATCACTATCTGACTTCAAAAAGATGCTAATTTGCAGCGCGTATCTCAGCGAATCTAGAACAGTAATCAATTTATCTTCGTATTGTCGACGCAAGAAAATTACACATTTTAATTGAGCTTGTCGAGAAAGAACAACTTGAGAAGACGCGATCTAGATAGAAACAACCAAACCAAGCGCGCGTTCGAATCTTTACCAATTTTTTGAATTTGAATCAAATCAAGCGTAGTAACCTTTTTTGGAGGATCTCGCCGCGTACCGCGCCCCATGCAAATTACAAAAAGTTTACATTTAAATTTTAAGCAAATCTTATTTTACAGAATGCAATTGGTTGGGTAGCCGATTTAGTTGCTTCCCCTTCATTAACCCAATTACAGAGAGCAAAGTGTCAGGTGCATAATCAACTGAATAGCCTCTTTCCATGGTACCTTAAATAATGTAAATAGCGCGTAAAGCAGCCAAAAAAGAAAAATAATATATGAGAGAAATTGAAATCAATAAAGAAAAAGATGAACTGCTCTTAAACTTTAAGAAAGCAATAGAATCTAATTGTACATCAGGGAAAGGCTTGTAAAAAATATTATTAAGAGAGAATAAGCAATGAGAATTTTGAAGATAAACTTGAATTACAGTATGTGAAGCTTCCCCACTATTTTAATCAACTTGGCATGTGCATTATTTTATACCTTTTAGCCGATTATTCAATAACAAAACAAAGTCTTACCTTTTTTCTTATCATTTTTTAGGGTTTCGTTCACTGTTCGCCGTAACTAACCTCACAGCTTTTGGGGATTTCCCAAAATTTGAAAGGTAATCAACTAAACTTGGCTAATACCAATTTTGTTACTTAGCTTAATAAACCTTCTTTACAAATTAGCCTACTGTGTTACTTAGTAAAAAAGCGCACAAAACATATTGTTACTTAGCTTTATAAACCTTCTTTACAAATTAGTATACTGTGTTACTCAGTAAAAAAGCGCCCAAAACTTACAAATTAGCCTACTGTGTTACTTAGTAAAAAAAGCGCCCAAAACTTTAAACGCCATTGTGTTTTATACAAGAAGTACTAATTTAAGCAAAACAAAAAAGCAGACTAAAAGATCAGACATAGAACTGTAGAATGAGTTTTAGAAAATCCTTTCAATGTAGAATTGAAGTTGCCAACCATTAGTAAGTAATTAGATTTCAATAATTAATTTTAGCAACTTGAAGATATTTCTTAATTTTTTTTAAAGTTTAACTGAAAAGTACTCTGTAGCAAGTATTTTTTAAATGAGTTTTTCAAAGTCTTTCTGGTGGTTTCTCAATATCTTTATACTTTTAAATGCTACATATATATTTACTTTTTTTTGGTATTATGTATTTTATATGTGTTTCTTGAAGGTTTTGTACTCATTTTTTAAAATATTGATTTCTTTGTATACATTTTAAATGACTGCAAAAAAAAAAAGTAGTAGCTGTTGTCAATGTAGCAAAACCACTTTATATAATATTCTAAAAACATGTCTTTTGTTGTACAACATCTTTTTTGTGGTAAGTACTTCTGTTGAGCAGTTGTAATGTTTTTCTATACAGTTATTTATAATTGCAGTTTCTTGGATTAGGTCTCAGTGGCCTGGGTGTGTATGCTGAAAAAATGCGACAAGGTTTCACAGAAGTGGATCATGTTTTCCTTACTCCATCAGTATTTCTTTTTTCTCTTGGTTTTGTGGCAATTATTTTTGCAGGAATTGGATTTCTTGGTGTTTTGAGAGATAATACCTGTTTATTAAAATTTGTATGTTTACATTGTAGTTTTTATTTTTTACAGACCTAATTAATAATGTACTCCAGTGATTTCCAACTGGGGAGGACTTCCTCTCCAGTTGGAAATCTTCAAGGAGAAAATTTTATAAATTTGGGACAATAGTTTTACTTCAAAATTTTTTTGTCAATTTTTCTATTTAAGTTTAATTTTAATAAAAGATGTGTAGTGGTAAAAGAGTTATGGTGTATGTGTATGTAAAAAAGTTTGATAGTGAAGTTTAATCAGAAAGTTAACCACTAACTTGATTTTATTTCCATTCATTAGCTATTTCAAATATAAATAAAAACAAAACAAAAATTAATACAAAACAAACATTTGGTGGTACAGAATTTGAAGATTGCTTGAAGTAAAAGATTTTTCTTCCCAAAGCTTTTCATCTGACACTCTTCAGGGGAAATCGTCAGAATGAAGTAGAATAATTCTACTTCATTCTGACGATTTGAAGTAATTCTGTGGAAAAGTAGAATAATTCTACTTCATTCTGACGATTTCCCCTGAAGAGTGTCAGATGAAAAGCTTTGGGAAGAAAAATGTTTTACTTCAAGCAATAATACAAAACAATTATAGTACAGGATATTCATAAAATCTTGTTACAATTTAAAAGTTTTATTACAAAGGCAGTTCATAAGATATCTCATATAGATTTGTTTTATATTAATCAGTGTCTATTAAAGTTTTTATTCAAACTAAAATTTTGTGTTTCAGATTAAATTTTTGTGTGTTTAATAAATGTATTAATAAACCCTTGCAAAATGGCTACTCCTCAAGAGAAGGCACAATGTGTATCCTAGTTTATTGAGACAAAATTAGATGTTCAGACTTAGCAAAAATACAGAACTAATTATGGAAGAGATCCAGCATCATGTCCTTTAATTCATTGATAGCACAAGAAATTTATAAAGATGGGGTCAGTGTTGGATATAGTTAGAAGTGGGCAATCAAGAACATCTGAGAAATTGTGCCTTTTCTTGAGAAGTAGCCATTTTTTGTAGGGGTTTATTAACACATTTATTAAACATATAAAAATTTAATCTGAAACACAAAATTTTAGTATGAATACAAACTTTAATAATCACTGATTGATATAAAACAAATCTGTATGAAATATCTCACCAACTGCCTTTGTAATACATTTTCTAAATTGTAACAAGACTTTATGGACAGCCTGTATTACATACATGTCACATTTCATTTATACAGTAAACCCTCATTTATTGCAGTTAAGGTGTTCTAGACCCCACTGCGATAAGTGAAAAATTGCAAAGTGGCGATACTATAGAATTCCTGGCGCCTTTGGGCCAATATACAGTACATGAACACTTACTTTTCAACACATATTGTCCTGATCATATTGCTGTTCAAACTCAGGTTTTTTTCCGACAATCAGTAATCCACAGGGCCAATCCAGCTTCCATTTTCACAATTCTCTCATTATGTGGAATTGCCACACATTTCGCTTCTGTACTCATGGTTATTGCAGCAGTTTTGGGTATGTTCACTTCATCTTTCTTAATGTAGCATACAGTGGATTTATTCACTACATGATGACGTGCCTTTTTTAACATATCTAAAACTTTAATTTTTTTGCTGATGGTCATCATCTTCCTCTTGGGCTTGCTAGACAAATCTTTTGCAGAGGCATGGCACTTAGGTGTCATTGTAAGGGTTAACAGTGTGGTATTGCAATCGCAAATACAACACTTACAACCGTAAGATACATGAGACACAATTAACAAGGTGAACAAGAATGGCGTGATTAAGCGCAGACAATCAGCGATGTGATACACAGCTAATCAAAAAAAAATACCACGATGCACTGAAGCCACCAAACTTGAACTGCAAAGTAGCAAGGGAACACTGTTATTCTATTCTTAACATTATTCTCTGTAGCTTAATTTCAGTCTTTTACGGTAATTTTTAAGCTATTGATTATGACATAATGTTTTTCATTGTTACATAGTGATTGCATAATTGGTACACCACCCCTTTACTTAATTTATTTTGTCTGTAAGTTGTTCTTATAAGTGTATTATAAAGATTTGTTTTACTGTTTTATTCTTAGCACATTGCTTAAAGTTTTATGGTATTGTGACATTTTGCAGCAGCATTGCCTAATTGAAGCTAGACTGTTCAAAAAAATTGACTGGAATTATCTAATGTTAAGCTGAGTTAACATAAATTATGTAACTTGTTTACTACTGTATCTTTTGGTTGTATTGTGATGTCATAGTATGCTTTGCCGATTGTAACTAATTTCATAATTAATCTAAGAAACCTGGCCCAAGCTAGTAGCTTCAGTTGTTGTCTATTAAAATTGGCTTATCTCATGAAATAATCTTTGTTATTTCTGAGAAACATGCTTAATTGTTCTTGTTTTTTAGTAATTTTATTTTAGTTTTCCACAAAATTTCTAGAAAATGCATTTATTACAAGGTTTTTATTCTATGTTCAAAGAAAAGAGATCATTTTTTAAAGATCAACTGAAGGTTTTTTTTTTTATAGAGATCACTACTTTTTATGGACAAAAATTTAAAAATTTGAGACAGATTCAATGTTCACATTGAAGATGTGTATTGGAAAGATGATCATGTTGGGTAAGAAAGTGTCAAATTGATGGTGAAAAAAATTGTTAAATGATGTAGTGCAAAGCAAGACTATTCAGCAAAAGACAATTCAGCAAGAAATTAAATAATTTCGATTTAACTTCACTGGCATTGAAACAACAGAAAAAAAGTTTTTTATGTCACTAAGACAATATTGTACTACAATTTATTTTTAAATGCAAACTTGTAATCTCCATTGTTGCCTATTTAAAAGTAAACTGTTATACTAAAACTTATTTACACCATCCATTGTTTAGCTCAGGGATTCCCAAACTTGGGTACATGTACCCCCAGGGGTACATTTCGACTTTTCAAGGGGTACGTTAGATTAAGTATAAGGATATTCTTTCCATAACTTGTAATCTGCATTAAAATATTTTTTATCACCTGATGTTAATAATTTGAAGACCTGAGTCTAAGAACTCTTGAGGAAGTCAGATTTTCACCCCAGTAAAAACTTTAACTACAAATACAGTAACTAGCAAGTCCACTTTCGCAGTTCACATGACTTATTTTGTCCAATGATGGCACGCAAGACAAAACAGCTGATTGATTGCTACAAGAACCGTAGTTACAAAGATTAGAAAGCAAATACAGTTGACCCCCTTTATTTTAAACAACATTTACGTCTCTTCACCATTTAGAAAACAAAATCAAATAACAGCATAAACGAAGTGTGAAACTGTCAAATGCAAGACAAAAAGTGTGGGTTATTAAGCAAGGTTTTGGGTTTATAGGGTGAGTTTTTTATTACAGGAATAAATGTAGTTGTCACGAATATGGTTGTGTGAATCGACATTTTCAGTGATGCTTGGAATCAAATCAAAGTACCGATCACAGCTCAAAACACCTGAACATGATCTTTGTTGTGCTGTTGCTAATGTTTCACCGCATATTAATGAGCTTGTTGCTAAAAAGCAGGTTCATCCATCACATTAGCTAGGACTGCTGGGTTTATTCAGCCGATATATTGTTAGTTTGATTGTAGTGTTTGTTTAAGCTAAGATTACATTGTTATGAATAACTTTGTGTGCTTTGATTAGTACTAATCACGCAGCTTTTTCGTTTTAAACTAAAATAATCAATTTTAAAGATTTAGCAAATTTAGAGGAAATGTAATGGGTTGCCTAGCTATAGAAAATAAGTTGTGCATTAGAGCAAGTTGAGCTTTGCAGCTAAAAATATGAGAAAATTTTAGGGGTACATGAGTAAATCTATAATTGTCCAAAGGGTACCCAAGAACAGAAAGTTTGGGAAATCCTGGTTTAGCTGATAAAAGTAACAATTCGCATTTAAAAATTGTTAAATTTGTTAAATTTGTGTGTGTTCCTAGCTGAATATTAATCTATTGGAATTTACTATGGCTTAATTTTTATTATTTAAATTTAAAAAAGGTATTATTTAAATAGATAAATTTTTGAATCAAGGTCGTTTGATATAGTGTGTTTTTTAAATTTTTTACAAAAAAGTACAACAACGTACTACAAAGTTTTGCAAGTGTACAAAACTTTTGACATCATGATAAACATTATACAATATATAAACATTTTTTTACAAATGTATTCTGGTTGGCACACATGGTACATCATAAAAATACTCAATGACAGTTTAGTCAGAGGGATTTATATATTAACCTATCATTAAATTATTTTTTTTTTGTTAGCTCTAGCAGTTTTTTTTGTCTATTAGGCTTGTAAGAAGGCAATTAAAAATTTGAAAAACAAATAAAAAAAAGAAAGCTTAACAAAGCGATAAAAAGTGTGCAAAAAAACTTAAAAACAACAAGAAAAAATACGGCAGTGATCAAATAGTTAAACAGTTTAGCTGATTTAACCATTACAAATCTTTTTAGATTATATTTCTATGTCTAGTTTTTTCCGTTGCTTACACTGATGTTACCAAATAATAATGGATAAATTTATTGAACAAACAGAGCATTTTAAAAATGCTAATAAAAAAAGTAAGGATTTTTAACACGTTTTATTAATCCAATAAATTTATTTGTTGTTTGGTACCATCAGCACAACTCTGAAAAAAAACATTACCCATTGAAATTTGATTTAAAAAGATTTGCAATCTGTTAAAGTATTTGATTATTGCCATATTTTTCTTTTGTTTTTATGTTCTTTTTTAGGCTTTTTTTGCTTTGTTAAGCTTTCCTTTTTGTATTTGTTTTTGAGATTTTTAATTGCCTTCTCATAAGCCTACGGGCTCATTTCCTCTATGAACGTAAAATAGAGTATTCTTTATTGGTTGTATTAATTTTTTTAGTTTACTTAGCGCTTGCTCAGATTTTAAGTGCGGAAAGATTAATAAAAGAAACAAAGAATGCTCATAGTGAAAACAAGGCTTGTTATGACATGAGATGTTTCATACACTTGCAAAACTTTATAGTACATTGTTATACTTTTTCGTAAAAAATCTAAAAGACATGCTATGTCAAACTACCTTGGTTCAAAAATTTAGCTATTTAGTAATATCTTTTTTAAATTTAAATAGTCAAAATTAAGCAATTGTAAATTCCTAAAGTGATTAATGTACAACTAGAAACATACATGAATTTAATGCATTTAACAATTTTTAAATGCAATATGTTACTCTTATCATATCAACTGAACAATGGATGATATAAACAAGTTTTGGTATCACAGTTTACTTTTAAATATATGACAATAGGTATATAAGTTTTACATATTAAAAATAAATTGCTGTATAATGTTGTCTTGACAAAAAAAAACATTTTTGCTGTTGTTTCAATGCTAGTGAAGTTAAATCTAAATTACTTAATTTTCCACTGAATAGTTAAGTACTCGAAGTAGTGGAGGTGAAACGAGTAAGCTCAAGGATCAGGGCATGCTATGGAATGGAATGGAATAGAAATATTCCATATTCTTCAAAATCTTCCATTCCATATTCTATACCTTTTCCATACTTTGTATTATAGCAAAAACCCTAAACTTTATACTTGCCATGTAAATTTTAATAAGTATTTTTATAAGTCTAAATCATGGCTGGGCAAACTTTTTTGCTCTAGGACTGTATTGAGAAATTGATTTTGTTTGAGGACTGTATGATAAGGACCTCCAAAAAACAGTTTTCACTTTAAAATTGTCCTAATTTTCTTGATTTTTGTACCCAAAAGATAGTGAATTGATCTGGAAATTTTTGATATTTGTCCCTAAAAAGTAGTAGTCTCAAAAAGTCTTCACTTTGAATTTGTCCCAATTTTTTTGATTTTCGTACCTAAAAATCAGTGATCACTGAAAAAAGGACCTAGAATTTAGTTAAGGACAAACAGAAATTAATAATTTTATTATTATTTGTTTGAGATTTTCATGGGCTGCACAGAAGATCATTACAGGCCATAATTTGCCCGTCCCTGGTCTAACTTGTCCAAGTGATAAATCTGTAATTTTAGTCTTAATTTTGAATATGTGCATTTAAATGTGTAGATAATTCACATCAATAGTTGAAACAATTTTATTGCTTTTTTCATAGTTGTTGTGGTGTTTTTCTTTCATGTTCAACTGCTCTGAGACTATACAAACTTTTTAAGTATAGGGCAGTTTATAAATACATCTTATTAATATTACTTAAACTGCAAATACTCCCATGAAGCAACCAAGCAAGTTATCTACCTCCACATTTCATAAGGAAGACACACAATGCAAGCAAACTAGGCACTTAGACTTGAACTTTAAAACTGGTTCTATATTGAAGTTGCAAACTGTTTAAATGCCAATGTTGAAATATCACTAATCTGGTTGTAACTTCCATTATTTTTTCTTACCCTATTCATTTGAATAGACCAGTGGTTTCCAACTGGGGTCCACAGAATAATTTTGATGGGTCCATGAACTTTTCTTGCACAAGATGAAAGCAATAAGTTGTAGCAAAAGAAAAGAACTTGCCATATGGTTTAGCTTGGAAAAAATGACTAGTCTGTGCAACACTAGAAACCAAGCTTCACTCTACAATTTGGCATGAAATCTACATCCTATGAACAAACACGTTTATTTACTTCAAAATGATATTAAAGTAATAAAATTCAATGTGATATTTGAAAATTTTTTTCTTTTTGTGTAGCTTGTCTATTTGTGGAAAAATTTCTGACAGACTTCTTATTTTATTCTCCAATTCAAGATGATTTCATTGTATAATTTTGATAAAAGCTTTGTTGAGAAACCAGACTGGGCGTTATAGTTGAATATTGTTTGAGAGTAATAAAGCAGCTATTTTTTCTTATTCTTTTTTTTTAATTTCTATATTTATCTTCCTAACTCACAGGAAAGCATTGTAGACACTACACTAAGGGCAACTGTGAAGTAATTAATTTGATCTGCTTCTGGAAATGCCAAGATATTGTTGCTGGTCAAAATTTTTTATTTTAGTTTTTTAATTTTTATTAGAGATATGACTGAAATTTTGGAGCTGCTTGCTAGGGCTACCAAGCTGAGGAAATTGCCATCAAGAATAGCCAAGAGCACAATGGAATGGCATTAATAGGTTTTGAACTGTCTCAATAAAGCTAATACTGGTGAAGTTTTACCAATGAAGTTAATCTTGATGAAATTTTAACCAATTGACCATGCTGCCAACTGTTTTCTTGATAGCTTTCCAATCACATTTTTGGCAATTTTTTTGCACATGCTTTATCAGCTTCTAATGAGAATTTTTTCTTCCAGTGTAGTGAGAGACAGAAAGTACAAAAAGTTTTGCATTGGTTTTATTTATACTTCTATCAAAATTGTGGGGATTTATTAAATTCAGAATATTTTGGTAAAATTTTTGTGTCTTTTTAAAAAACGTTCGATCTTTTTGCAAGTAGTTTCAGTAATGAGAAAAACAATTTTAATTTGAGAGCTTCATAAGCTCTCAAATAATAGAGAGAATTTAGAAACAAATCACCCATTGAGGTTTTTTTCTTTCACTGTATTTATGGATATAGTCCCATAACCAATACTTAATAGAGCCAATGAGTCATTCTTAAATTAACTAAAGATGCACAGAAGATGTGTTTATTAAAAACTTCATTCAATCTGTCAAATTCAATCAACAGTCCAAATTAACAGAAACAATGTTAGCCTACTTTATTTTGTACAGTTTGTTTGAATTATTGCAATAAGATTTTCTTTCAGTGTTATAATCTTTCCTGTTGTAAATGTGATTATTCTAATCAGCTGTTATAATCTTTTAGAGTGGGCTTCATATGCTACAAGTTGCACTTCCACAAAACATTAATTGATACACAAACACTACAATTGTCCATATTTTACTTGGGTATACCTATTAATATATCAGTTTATACAGAATATAAAGCAATTCCCATTAGCTTTTATTCACCTTACAGATTCAGGACACTAAACACACCTAAATGTGTTATTTATTTCAATAAAAAATTGCAAAACCTTAGTTAAAGTCTAAAATAACTTAGCAATACTGTTTTTGCAATTTTTCTTCCCATCTTATTCATTGCACAGTATATTTTGCTCAAACTCATTATTTGATTGCAAGTGTAAATTACTAAACTTTTCTATGAGGTATTTTGTATGCTCTTTAATAGTATTTAAATTTTTGTTTCATTTTCCAGTAAAGGCCACATACACATAACTATATTAACTGGTTTTATTAAAGGGGTCCATAAATTTTAGCCAAATCACAAAAAGGGTTCATGACACTAAAGAGATTGGTAACCCCTGGAATAAATCTTTAGCCACTACATTTTTTCTTTTATTATTTTGTGTGACTGATCAAAGGCAGCTTTATTGATTGCACTTTGTATGAAAACAGCATTAAAATGAGCAAGTATTGAGTGTAAGGAAGTATGGAAAATTCTTTTCATTCCATTAATAAAATCTTCCATTTTATTCCATACTTTAAAATCCCTTATTTCCAGGGCTGGGTAGTAGTGGTGATTTTTACTCCTACTCCTATTCCTACTCTAGGGTAAAATATTTTTTCTTAATCCTCCTACTCTGGAGTAAGTTTTTTTAAGTTTCTTTACTTAAAATCAATCTCAAATTTTTCAATATTTTTGAAAAAATCATGGTGTTCTTTAAAAAAAAGGTCTTCACTTGGAATCAGTCTTGGTTTTTCAATTACAACATTCTAAAAATTCCAGACAGTATGGCAAATACCAATAATACAGTAGAGGAGTAAGGAGTAATGAATATTTTTTGTTATTCCTACTCTTATTCCTTGGAAAAACTCTGACTCCTCTTCTTATTCTTACTCACTACTCCCCAGCCTTGCTCATTCCATACTGAAATTTTTCTTCCATTCCATAGCATGCCCTGCCAAGGGTTATAACTAGGGATGTGCTGAAGCCAGAATTTTGCCAAAGCCACTTTGCTGAAGCCAAAGCTTGGCTTGCTTCCTCTTGATATTTTATTTTACTGTGAAGGGCCTTTTTCCCTTTTGGTAAATTCTTTTTTGCAAAGTATGCAGACAGCTTTGCTAACATCCTTATTACTTATTTTGAAGTAACCTCATAGGGATTTTCACCTTATTTAGGCATTATGAATAATGATTAGCTTAGTTCTCCATATCGTTACTGCTAAGATCTGAAACATCAATGATCAACATGATGATATTTATACACTTAAAAAGATGCAATTGTTTATAAAAATTATATAATATAGTATAAACTTTAGCAATATAATTAATTAGCTACTGACTAATTATAAAACAATATTATTTACAACACATGTTTTTTGAACACTCAGACATATGAGAAGTTTTATAAATTTTATATTAAAACCATAGAAAGTTACAAATTGAAAGTTCAGACAGTGATCACATAGCACACACTACTATCAATCTGAAGGTCAGGTATCTTACTGCCATACTCCTTGCTTAGTACTAGCACAACAGAAGAAAAGATGGAACAAAATGGGGCTAGCTCTAAGTCAGTGGCATGCGTTGACCTCTGAGGCTGGTCATGCAGTTGGTATGCAATACTTTTATGTATAGAACAAAAGATTGTTTGGGACTCTAAGATGAAGACCAATTTTTGTTTCAAAGTCATGGTGTTCTCAAAAAAGAAAAAAGGTCTTCAATTGTAATCACTCAGATTTGTCCCAAGTGCATAGTGTTCTCCAAAAAAAAAAATTCTTCACTTGAAATCAGCTTCAGATTTATCTAATTTCGTCCCAAAACCATAGTGTTCTTTATTAAGTAAAAAAATAAAGGTCATCATGCAAAAGTTCTTTGGTCATGCAAAGCACAACTTGCATACCCTGACCACACACCAATGCTGTAAGTCAATATAAACAAAAATGTTTCAAAACAGATGAATAACACATTGCAGTAGCAATAGCATGTGAATTTGTAATAAGCTTTGTATTTGATATAATAAATGAATTATATGAAATATATGTAATAAATGAATAATCTGTAATAAGCTATCAGGTGTAAGGATCTTATAATGGAAAATAATGGAAAATTGCTTGTCGAAGCCAAAGCTTTGGCAAAAATTACCTTTGGCTTTGGCCCAAGCTTTGGCACATCTCCAGCTATAACAATGGAAATTGTGTTAAATGAGAAGGTTTTGTTTATTATTTCTGTGTATTGCCCACAGAGTGGAAGGAATGAAGAAGATAAGAACCAATTTTATAATGAACTAAGCCAAGAAATAATAGCAAGAAATGGAAGGTGTATAATTATGGAATATTTTAATGAGCATGTGGAAAGCTCAGTGGATGGCTTTGAAGGAGTTTATGGTGGTTATGGTTGGGTAAACAAATCCTGTCATGGTGGTTATAGTCGCGATCAATAGAACTGAGAAGGTGAGAGGGTTCTGGAATTGCCAGACAGCTTTAACATGGTTGTGGGAAATATGTATTTTAAGAAAGTTGATGAGTAGTTAATTAATTTCAAGTTCGAATGCAATGCTACAACTGTGGATTATATTTCAGTGACGATAAAGGTTCTGAATTAAGAAATGTGAAAGCAATATTAGGTGAAGAATACTTGCCACAACACTAGTTGCTTGTCACTGCCATGTTATAAAAACAAAAGATAATATGAAAAACAAGGGGTGGTAGAAAAGTAAGACTGTGTAGTTGAAAGACAAAAAATAAGAAAGACAGTGTAAAAAAATATACTAGGGGTAGATTGCAAGGACAGTACTTGGGAGGAGTTGCATGAAGAAATCATGAAAGTGTCTACTAAAGGGTGTGGTGTTTCTAATAGTCAATGCACATGGAAGACAACTTGGTGGTAAAATGAACAGGTTGCAATACTAGTTGAATAAAAAAAGACAATTGTACAAAGAGTGGGAAAATAACAGAAGTGATATTTAAAGGAAACTATATCTGGAAAAGAAAAAGGAAGCTAAAAAAGTTGTGGCAGCAGGCAAAGAAAAAGAAAATCAGATTATAGTTAAAAAGATAGCAAGTAGAAATAGGATAGTCTATGGCAGGGGTGGCCAAAGTTTTTCAAGCATGAGCCATATTCAATAAACTAATAAAGTTCTCAAGCCACAAAATTTTCTAAAGTTGTAATCATGGCAAAATTTAATGAAAAAAACAATTTGGTTTTATTATAAAAACTCACATGAGTTGCAAACAAGAGAAAAGCAAGCCACATGCAGCTTGCAAGCTACTGTTTGGCCACCATAGATCTATGACATGTTTACAAGATGGCTAAATAGTGCAAGAGACAAGGTTGCGGAGTTGGAAGGTTTAAGATCCAACTTTGACTCTTCGTAATTTTAGGATTTTAACTTCCCACATGGACACCCCAATAAGGGCAATAGCATTATGCAAAATATGATTTGCTTAAAATTAAAATGTAAACTTTTTAAAAGTTGCATGCAGCAAGGTTCTCTTAAAAAGGTTACTCCCTGCATTGCCACAAGCATCTGCAGAGTTGACAACACTAATATGTAATTAAATTTTTCATCAGGAGTTAGATAAAATATTCTGACTCTTACTCCTTCCTAAATTCTGCTGCAATTTTTTAATCTTTGACAAATGTGCTTCCATTTCAATAAACTTTAAATGTTTGTTTACCAAACTAAATATTTCTATTTGAACTATTGGAATGTGCTTTTGTTTGAATAAACTTTAACAAATATTTTTATTTCAATTTTTGAAATATGTAAAATAATATTTAAATAGAACACTGATCATTTAAATTTCAAAATGTTGGTGCAGCCACAATAATTTTGCTGTTTATCTTTCCCACATATCACAATAGCAGCAAAACAAAAACTGGTGAAGTTAAATTGAATTGGTTTGTCAATAAATTTGCCTTGCGAATTTTTCCTCTTTCAAATTTTGCTGAATAGTCTTGCTTTGTTTTATCTATCTTTGCATTTTCTTTAAATGTTGCTATATTGATCACATCCTTTTTCTTTCACCTTGTCTTTTCAGTATCCAAAATCTGAAAAAATTTTTCTGTAGTGCTTCTGGTAAGCTGACATAAAATCTTTGCTTTCTTAACTACATCTTCTCTGCCAGTTTAGCATCTCCTTCACAATTTTGGTTCAGATCAAAGAAAATTGCCTGGTTGTTGAGTTTTCATAAAAACATTTTTTTGTCTAATCAACTTTTTCATAAAATTTGTTTATTTTTTGGCCTAGTTTTTTGTACATTTGTTTATAGCTGTATTTTTTGTCATGTGTAGGAAAGAATTAATTAAGGTTTAAAAATGGCCAAAAGAAAGAATAAATTAAAAAAGGTTGGAAACCACTGGTATACTCCATGACAGCACATTTTATTTAATAATTTTGTTTAATAATTGTTATTCAAGTGTGATAATTTTGAATGCAATTAAAACATATTATGATAAAGTAATAGGTAGCTTGATAAATAAAACAAAACAATTCACCTTGTGTAACCTTCAAATCATTATTGTTTTTACCTGCTCTATGTTCTCTTAAATTGCTCTTTTTTGTTTCATTATTGCACTACTCTTATTTGTACTTGCATTCAATTTAAATTTTATTAAATGTAATATATGGAGAAAAATGAAAGCAATTTCAGAAACTCATAAAAAAAATTGACAGAGGGTAAAAAAAAACTATTTTGAAGATTACATGATTCAAAAATTCTTTTATTATTGATATGAAAACACCAAAATATGTGCTTAATAGTCTTATTAAACTGAGCATGAAATCAATGTTGATTTAAATCTTAAGTTTCCTCCTTTAGCTTCTATGCCTTTTTAGGTAATCTTAGGAAATCTTAATGTTGCAAAACCTATAAGTTTCAGCAAACTAGACTTTTAAGCAACAAATTATTTAAACATCAATAATTGATAAAATACTTACAAGTAAGTTGCTTTTTCTTGTTGGTTTTTTCAATTTCTTTTAATTAAATGAAAACCAAACAGCTGTTGTTCAGAATGAATAAAAAATATTGGGCTCTTGCAATTAGGTATTAACAATTGTAAATCTATTTTGTTGATATATATATGAGCAAACCTCTTGCCAAGCACAACTATTTGGTCAAACAAATTCAGAAACAACCCATTTTGATGAGGGCTAATTTAGCAGGAAAATAACTTTAGTTAAATGATGCTATATTTATGTTAATCCAAGTTAGGACAGGGTACTTTTATCCTAAAAATGTAATTGTCATTGTCGTCGTCATCGTCATTTGAAGGGTATCCACTCCAGGTCAGACACAAACAGGACTGGGGCCGAGGGTTTATCCTTTTACCACCCCAGACTGCTGCACTGCCTGGATCAGATGCTGGCAGTGATGTCATTAAGCCAGCATCGAGTTTCGTCATCCAAAACCGTCAGACCTCGTGCTCCATGTGGTGCCCGATGTATAGGGCATGCTGTTAGTACATGGTCTGCGGTTTGCTCAGAGGTGCCACACTCTCAATTCGGTGAAGGAGCGAGACCCCATTTGTGCATGGACAAATGGAATCGCCCAACACCAGTCCGCAGGCAGTTGAACTTAACCCAAGCTGCTCGGGGTAAGCCCATCCCAACAGGCCTGGTACCGGTCTCAGGCACAAAAGCACGGAGCCTGGAAGCATTTTCACAGTACTTTGCGTTCCATTTGTAATTTGTCCATTCAGAGGCGCAGATGCCAAGTCTGGCAAGGTTGTCCAAGAGATTCTGCACACCTGGCACAAACGGGCGTCTGGATCTTAATCTCACTTGGCCAGTATCTGAGGACCCACTTGAAAGATCATGAAAGATATGATCGGGTTCAGAGATCCACGGTAAGCCAAGGAGAGTGTCGCTCCCATTCGGCGAAGCTCAGCTGGCTGGATGCCTGAGAGTACAGGTAGGTGGTCCGTTGGAGTGGGACATAGGCATCCAGTGACTATGCACAAGGCGTCATTCAAGACACTGTCAATGAGGCGAGTGTGAGCACTGCGACACCAGACTGGCGCACAGTACTCAGCTGTTGAGTAGACTAGAGACAAGGTGGCTATGCGTAGTGTTTTAGCACCAGCACCCCATCCCGAGCCCACGAGTTGCCTCAGCAGTGTGACGCGCAAAGATAGTTTTTTGTGCAATGCCACTAAATGGTGACAAAATGTGAGCAATCTGTCCAGTTTTACCCCAAGATAAGTAGGAGTTGGACAGAACAGTAAAAGTCTACCGTTGTTGTAGACCTTTAGCTCACGTTTGGGCTCTCGGTTATTTAAATGAAACGCTCCCGTCACCGTCTTAGTATGACTGAGCTTCAACTTCCAAGTCTGGAGATATGCTGAAAGTGTGGACATGTCTTGATTTAGAGTCCCCTCCAAGTCCTTCCAGTTTCCAGAAGAATGCAGCAATGCTAAATCGTCAGCATAAGCAAACTTTCTGGAAATCATGGAAGGAAGATCGTACGTATAGATGTTAAATAGGAGGGGAGCCAAAACGATCCCTGAAAAACGCCGTTTTTAAGACGGCGTAGCCTGCTTTGCTTGCTGTCACCGGTGGTAAGGGTGAAACTTCGATTTCGGACAAGCTCCATGATCATTTTGACCATGTGCTTATCTGGAAGAAGTCTCAGCAGCTTGCAGGTAAGGCCACGGTGCCAGACAGTGTCATAAGCAGCTGTCAGATCGATAAATACGGCACCGGCCTTCTTTTTAGCCTCGAAAGAATCCTTGATGTTCTGGGTTAGCAGAACAACTTGATCTACAGTTGACTTCCTGCATCGGAACCCAGCCTGCTCTTTAGGAGCAGTGGATCAATTAATGGTTTAATGCGGGCATAGATAAGCCTCTAGAGGATCTTGTAGGGGACACCGAGCAGAGATATCGGTCAATAACTCTTTGGGTCCCCCACGGGCTTTCCTGGTTTTGGGTTCGCAACCACAAGCGCTCTTCTCCAGATCTTGGGAATTTTGAGTCGGCGCAAACAGGAAGAAAGGAAGTCACGTAACCAGGACTTCAAAGCAGCTCTGGCATGGAGTATAAGCTCAGGGCAGATGGAATCAGGTCCCGGAGCTTTACCTGGTTTTAAATGTTGAAGGGCAGCAGCAAATTCTCTCTGTAAAAAACTGCCAGAGATATTTACTGCGTCTGGTGTTGTGACCCTCCAAAGGTCAGACACTTCTTGAAAGACAAGTCGAGATGACTTGTGGTCAACAGCCTCGTATTTCCCATTTCTAGCCAGCTGAGATGCAATAGCATCAGCTGAAACGGGACAGTGACGAGGAGAGTGTCGTGACCTACCAGTAAGGTTGTTCAAAATACTCCACGCTTTTTGACTAGAGTGTGAGAAGTCAATGCTCCGAACTGCCTTGGACCATTGATCCCTCTGCTTTCTGTCAAGCTTGGCAAGCAGAGCTGTAGCAGCCAAACTTGATTCGTCTCCCTGAGGAGACTGCAGAAAGGTTTTATAGAGGGATTCACACTCTGCATCCGAACACGGAATATAGTTATTTCGATACCTGTGTGGGATAGTCTTTTTGGCTGCTTTCTTAATGGTGTTACAGAAGTCCTGGTAAGCCGCATCCACATCAAGTGAATCAGGCGGCAACAAAGTCTTTGCGAATTTATTTGTCAAAGCAATGTAGTGACTCCATTTGGCCTTGTGGAAGTTCCATCGCTTAACAGGCATGCTTGGCACTGCCATAGCAAACCTTGGTGGTGTAATAAGCGAAGGTCGATGTTGTGACCTGGGGAACTTGTCAAGGACGCGTCTATCCAGTAAGCGACTGTTTGGACCTACGCTAGCGAAAGCTAGATCCGGATTGGTGCCAGTGTTCCAGCGGCCGGAATAAAAACTGGCAGCGTCCTTGGCATTATATAGCAGGGCAAGACAATTAATACTTGCCCATCCAGCCAAGCACTCATCGTCCGGACTGTTGTCGTCATCAATGTCCACACACAACCACTCGATCTCTGATGTCGGTGGAGATTGGTCCAAAAGCATGTATCTCAGTCGCTCGTGGACAAACGTGGCAAGGCCATGCTTCCTGCTTAAAGAAGACCCAGCTAGTTGGTAGTTTGTAAGTACCAACTTCTCTGCATCAGTGCAGTGGGTCTCCTGCAATAGGATGACGAGTGCCTCAGACTGCATAGCGAGGTGATGAAGAACGTTCATCTTGCTTGCAGTGAGGCCTTCGATGTTCAGCTGAAGAATAGTGGGTCTTCGGAACTTGTTGGCAATGTGCCCTGAAAAGGGCAGTTTTATCCTAGCATTGCCTCGTCCTGAAAAGGACGTTTGCCGATTAGCAGATTCACACTGAACATCGGAATGGGTGGATACCCTTCTGTTTTGGTAGGTTTGGTTTCGGTCTGTCATTTTAAATTAATGAACAGACTTACTCACGGCTCAGGCTGCGTGAAAGCACCTACCATCTGGGCCATTACATTTTTAGGATAAAAGTACCATCTGGTACTTTTATCCTAAAAATGTAATGTTCATATATGTATAACGCTTTAATTATATAGTTAATTAAGATTTTTTTTGTTACAGTTTAACATCTGTATAGGCACTTGTATTATCCTTGAATTGGGTTTGGGAATTGCTGCTTTAGTGTTTAAGGATCCTGTAAGTATTGTATATTTGTTTGTGACACCTTGCATCTTGCAGACATTACCATTTTAACATAGAAGGTAATTCAACATTTAGGTTATTAATCATTGAAATATTTTCTTTATTTTTGCATGGTTATATATTTTGTTATTGTGAATGATGTAATTTTTTATGAAATTAATTGATTTTTCTTTAATGTGCTTGTGAGAAGTTTGCATTTAATTATTGCAAATTGGTTTATTTATATTACTTGCTGCTGTATTAGCCCTTAATTTACATTAATTGTTAATATTTTTTAATGTCTATTTCTGTTGAACTAACTAGATTCTTTGAAATTGTTTTACTGCTTTTATAATATTTTTGTCTTTAATATCTAGCATTATAGATGTAAAAAAAATTTTAAGTAACGTTATGCAGGGTGGGAAAAAAGTTTCCAAAAAAGTTTCTAGAATTGCTAATATTTTGAAAGTAATGATGATTAAGCGACAAGGTCAGCATTATCCAAAAGCATAATGAACTAATTTGTAGAAGTATTATTTGCATGATTAACACAAATTTAAACCAAGTTCTATTTTTCAATATGCCCTTTTTTGGCTTTTGATTACCTTCTCAAGTCTCCCTCTGAAGCTTTCTATTGAGACATGCAACTTCTCTTGGGTATTTTATCCCATGCTTTCTTCAAAGATGACTTCAAACCTTCAACAGTTTTATGGGGATAGCACAAGTTTCAGTCTCTAACATGGACCAAACACTCAAGTGCACAGGGGATTAAATCAACCGATGATGGAGGTTACATTTCCTTACTCCAGAACTTGGGAAAATAGCTTCACACCAAGTTTGAGTTTTGTTGGAGGTGTATGAATGAGCACTATTTTGTTGGAATGTGAAATCTTTTTTTAAGTGTTTCTTCATTACATAAAGAGCTGGGACCAAAACTTGATCAATATACAGGGTGTCAAGAAAGTTCCCGATCCTAAACAAAATTATATAGGGCTAATGACAGAAGGTTAAATCAACAAAAGGTTTATTGTGGTGATAGAACAAAGCTCCATGAACATAAAAAAATCTGGTTTATTCAAAATGACCCCCATCTGTATCAATAACACGTTGGAGCCTCTGTCGGAAATTCTGACAAGCAGCACAAAGGGCATCTTGAGGAATTTTCTCCCATGCTCGTTTCAGGGAAGCTCGAAGATCCTCCAGATTGTTATGGGGTGAAGAACAGGCTTCTTTTTCCAGAATACCCCACACACAGAAATCCATAGGATTGAGATCGGGCGAAGATGGTGGCCACAAATCTTTGGTCCAGAATGAAGGAAAGTGCTCTTTGCACCACTTCTGCGTCTTCTTTGATGTGTGAGAAGGCGCGCCGTCTTGTTGGAAGGTGAAGGACTTATTTTTGAACTTTTTCTTCATCGATGCAAGGGCAGGGGTTAAAATATCATTGACATACGAATCTGTATTCACTTTGACCCCCTCTTTAACAAAAATGAGGGGAGATTTCCAAGATTTGGAGATCGCACTCCATACTATCACAGACGAGGGTTTCTGTCGGCGTGAAACGAATCGAAGATGATCAGGGAGGTCCTTGGGCGACTTTCCGAGAATCCTGTCATTCTGGGTGTTGAACTTCGCCTCCACCGAGAAGAGTTTTTCGTCTGAAAAAACGATTTCGCCTTTCTCCGTGCCTCCCTTCAGACGGTTCAGCAGAATTTTGGCCCTCTCCTTTCTTTTTCGCTTCTGGAGCTCAGTTAGGAGTTGTCTTGTCCTGATTTTGTATGGGGACATTTTGAGATCCTGTTCAACAATTGTTCTGACAGACTCATGGCTGATATTCATGTCTTTAGCCGTTTTCCTCAAGGATCATTTGGGGTTCCTCCGAATTCTCTCCCTGAGGGCCTTGATCTTTGCTGGAGTGCGAGCGGATCGAGGTCGTCCACTCCTATCCCGATCCTCCATGGTTCCAAGTTCTTGGAAGCGCAAGATTGTATTGCAAACAGTCGATTTTGGTGCTTTTAGCAACTTCATAATTTTAGAATTTGAATGTCCTGCACGATGAAGTTGAATGATTGCAGCTCTTTTACTCATTTTATTATTATTTTAGCCAAAAAAATTTGAAAAGTGTATCTGAAACATTGAAAAGGAGGATTAAGTGGAAAAATGACGTACAGAACTTATCATAATTCATTGAAGTTTTTGAATTACATTAAATTTAAAAATCGATCGGGAACTTTCTTGACACCCTGTATATAAATATGTTAAATTTGACTTTCATCCCATGTTTGACAAAAATCAAAAGGGACTTCCACATTTTGAAAATGGCTGCTCAAACCATGACAGAAGTTGGTTTTTTGTTGATGATAAACATTTTTTAACATCTTCAGGGATGTCTTCAACTTGTTTTGCAAGCACTCTGTTGTTTTTAGGATTGCATTTGTAATGAATTGTGGAAAGTTTTTCATCGGAAAGCACAATGTCTTCTCCCAGCATGCCATCCTTCAAGAGGTTCAAAAAGAATTAAAACAAAAACTTCAAGACATTTTGTCTACCTATCAGCATGGCAATATCTATGACACAGATGAAACCAGATTTTTCTGGCTACTGTTACCTGACAATTCCCTTGGATTCATTGGAGGATCATGCTAAAAAACTGAAATCATGCTAAAAAACTGAAATCATACATCATCATGTTAGTGGGTCTAATATGACTGGCACTGATAAACTGCATTTGATGGTTATTGGTGAAAGTAAAAAATTTATTTATTTTATCTTTGTCTTTATCCTTCTGACTCACAGGAAAGCAATAAAAGCACTAATACATAGGGTGAGCAATTACCTTGGTCTGCTTCCAGAGATGCCAAGATATTGCTATCTGCTTGAAATTTAATAGAAATATGACTTTAATTTAGAGCTGCTTGCCAAGACCACCAAGCCAGGAAATGTGCTGTAAAGTGTCTTTACCAAAGACACAACAGAATGGCACAAATAGGTTTTGAGCCAAGACCATGTTGATTGCAATCCCAGCACTTTACCCACTTGACCATGCTGCCAACATCCAAGAGCATTAAAAAACATGGCTGTACCAGTGGAATGCTATTCAATTAAAAAAGCCTAGATGACTTCCATTCTATTTGAAAAGTCCTTGAGATACTTGCATATATGGTTGGGATGTGAAAAGCATAAAATCACATTGATAATTGTCCTGCTCATCCAAAACTACAGTTAAGAACATAGATCTGATATTTCTGCCACCAAACACCATTAGTCATACTCAACCAATAGACTCTGGTATAAATAGGAATTTGAAGGTACATTACAAAAATAGTTTAGCTTTATGGCATCTTGAAGCTACTAAAGATGATAAATCACCTTTTACTTAAAGCTTGTTATATTACATCATTGCTCTGAAATATACAGGGTAAGTCATGGAAAATGAATGTTTTTAAGGAAGACAAAACTCTGCGAATATTTTAACAAAAATTTTATAATGTACATAAAAACATTCACTAAACTATGCCAGTATGGAATATTTAGGACTTCGGGTGATTGCTTCTCTCACTTGATCCAGATTTCCTGGTGTTCTGGCAGGGCTGGGTGGTTTGGTTTTCAATAATAAACCAGTTATTCTTAGTGCATTAATTCACCTAAGAATGGAATTGCAGCTTGGTACATTACCATGACGACTGATGTTGAATCTTCACTTGAAGAGACGTTGGGTTTCTATCACTGATTCACTATTTTTCAAGCAGGTGTCATAAACAAACACATGGTCTTCAAGACTCCACGGTAGCATGAGGAAAAGCAATTTAAAATCAATTTAAAATTAAAAGGAAAACTAAAAAGCAATTCAAAATTAATGACTAACAAATACAAAAATTAATGTAAAAGATAAGAAAATAACAACAAACTAAACGGCATCTTAAGTAGGTTTAAAGACTACCTTCCTCACTCCCTAACCACTTACTCTAGAAGAGCAAGGGGCATTTAAAAACATTCATTTCCCATAACTCACCCTGTACTTGTAAACAAGTAAAGGTCCAGCAGTGGTTAATTGCTTTAAAAAGGCAGGTTTTGTCAAAGAAGCAAATTTTTTGGTTGAAAGTCAACTTGAAGTGGCTATACCAGCTCCGTAATTCCTAAATCTCCAGAGGAGAAAATTTCACTGTAAAACATCTGGCATGGGCTAAAGAAGATATACAGTTATTGCTTGCTGAATGATATAAATGATTGCATAGCAGTTGATGACAAGGTTAAGACACCAAATCTAACTAACAAGCTAATCATCCAGGTTGTAGTAAATCCTGCAGTTGGGGAGAAAATTGTATCGTTATTCTGCATCAAAAATTTGTTTATTTCAAAATAATTCAATTATTTGGTCATCACTTATTTAATTAACGTGATTTTTATCAATATTTTATAACTGTAGATAACTAAAACGCAGAAAAAAATACTCATTGAATAATCCAGATCTTTGTCTTATACAGATGATTTTGTCTGTTAAATCAAATCCAGATAAACCAATTATGCTGTATAATCAGATTTCTTTAAAATCATCAAATAAAGTAAAAAGTATGGTTAAAGACTTATTGGTGCATATCATCAATATATTTTTGGTCTATTAAGATTGCAACCCTAAATATTATAAGTCTATAAGAGGTTTTTTACATAGTGGTTATAGATCATTGCTAATCTCATTTCCAGATAGTCTAAAAAATTTTTCTATTTGAATAAATTGATGCATTAATAATTAACTAAGATATTTTGAGTGTGTATGACCTGTTATAAATTTACCTAACCTGTTTAACACTAGAATGACCAATTGATTCAAATGTCATATTTCAAGCATTCAACCGTACATATTTTTGGAAGAGATTGCTCTATTGATATTCTAATAAAACTTTATGAACTTTTTTCCAAATAATAAAGGTGTGTGGTTTTTGAAGGTTTTACATTTAAATGAAGATTTTAGGCATTGCTACCTAAAATAATCAAATTTGTCAATTCATGCATGATTGTGAGTTTGATTTGATTTTCCAGATGGGGTGATTATGGTATTTTGAACTGTTCAAAATTGCTTTATGTTATTTTAGGCATTGATCTACCTAGAACAACCAACTCCATCAACTGACATATGCAGTTAAGAATTTTAGATAATTTTTTCAAAAAAGTAGTTATGGTATTTTGAACTGTTTGATTTGGTCATTCTAAATAGATCAATGTCTAAAATTATCATTTTAGTGTAAAAATCCTTAAAAATTACATAAATTATATAAAAACTTAATAGTCAAAAAGTTTTATTGAAATAGAGCAATCTCTGCTAAAAATACTTATGGTTGATTGTTCAAAATGTGTCAATTGACCTGCTTGTTCATTCTAGTGTTAAACTAAATTACTACCTCAATAAATTAGCAATGTTTAAACAAAGTAAAAACAAAAGAGATAAAATTTAAGTATGTTGACAAGAAGTGAGCCAACTTTTTTGTTGTGGGGCAATTCTAAAAACTTGGAAAATTGACCAGTTGAGCAACCACTAACAAAGTTTTTTTTATTAATTTTCTTAAAAATTTAGTGGAAAACAATGTTATCAAATGATGTCATAATCAAAAAAATGTTTGGCAGGCAAGATTAATTAGTAAAATGAGCTTATATGGCCTGCAGGCTGTAATTAGCCCATTACTAATGTTAGCTATATTTTTTTGATATGATTTGACATAAAACTTTAAAAAGAAACTTAATCTGTTTTATATATATTTGTTTGTTCTTTTACAGGCAAAAAACTTTGTTAATAAATTCATTTTGGAAGGTATGGTTACATATTATGATGATCAGGATCTTAAAAATGCTATTGATTTTGTTCAAAAAGAGGTAAACTTTGATCAAAATACAAGTATAAAAGATGATTAACTTTGTAAAAATTTTCTGATTTTATAAATAACATGAGGTATTTTGGATAATACTAGAAACCAAACTGCTTAAAAATGCTTAAAAATGAAACCAAACTGCTTAAAAAAAACTTAAAAATCAGACTTGAGTCTGGTGCTTCTCATTTTTAAGCAGTTTGGTTTCTAGTATAAAAATTTTCTATAAAGCATTCAGATTTAACTGCATTGATCTAGTGTTTTATCCTTAACTCAAAACAAGAAAAAAAAACTTTTACTCTATCAATTTAGCTTATAAGCATTATTGCAAGCAGTGCATGGAGTACAGATTGTATTTGTTTTTAATATTTGTCAGAAAAACAAAGCAAGTTAGCTTTACTTTACTTACTTATTTAATTGCTTTTATCTAATTTTTACTAATTTCTATATGCTTTTTCATAAAAAGTGATAGAAATTTTCATTCTACTTTTATTTTTTCTTTAGTCAATTAAATGATAAAATTTTAACAAAGTATTGTTGAGTTTTTAATTGATTAAATTTTTTTTACTTGCTATTGTAAATTTTTCAAAATTGTGATAGAAGTTTATTTTAGATTTTATTTACAATATTTATTTACAAAGTTTAAAAACTACTTTCCAGTGTTCTTTTTTTTTTCAGTTAGTAGATCCTCATGAAATGTAGTGATTGGTATGAAAAAACTCTCCAAGTTAAACTAGTATAATTGTGATGAATTGTTCAATAATATAATATATACAGTGCTGGACAAAAAGGTTGGGTCACTTTGCAATTTTTTAGTTTTTGACGTTAAATTCTTTAATTTTATCAATTACTGAAAAATTTTGTAATAGAATTTGAAAATTTTAATATTTTTTATTTTTAAACTACATAAAAACTTTTTAATTTTAAGAACTGATGTTTTTAAAAAAATGTGCAAAAATTTTAAGTGACAAAAAGGTTAACTCATTGAAGAAAAATGCAAATTTGTATTCAATTGTCATCAAAACATTGTCATAATAACTTAGTACAAGTAAATAATCAATAATGTGTTGGATAGCCTTTTTCTCTGATAACTTTTTGGCACCTGCGTCTCATGGAAAACACCAAATTTTCACATTCATTTGCAGTCATTTCGTTCCATTTTTTTTGAACGACTTGCCACAATTCATCTTCATTCGCGTATTTTTCACCTTGAGACGCGATTTTTGAGCACCTTCCAGGCATTCTTGATGAGATTGAGGTCTGGACTCTAAGCAGGCCATGACAAGACCTCCAATCCCATTTCTTTAATTTTGGCACAAACAGTCTTTGCCTTGTGGCACGGCACATTGTTATGTTGGAACATGGACGAAATGGGCATCTTGTCATTCATGAATGGCTCAACAACATTAGTGAGGATGTCAATGTATTTCTTGGCATTGACATGGCCATCAACACAAACAATTGGTCCAGGTCCCTTTGCAGTCATGCAAGTCCACACCACCAAACCACTTCCACCTCCTTGAACAGTTGGTCTGGTACAACGAATCTTGTATTTTTCATTCTTCCCACGCCTCACATACACAATTCCACAGCTGGAGATCCTTTGAATCTTGGATTTGTCGGAGAACAACACACGACTCCATCTGCTATTGCTCCCACCCAAATGTTCCTTAGCCCATTCATATCTGGCTCTTCTATTCTTTTGGTTCACAAGTGTTTTTTTTTGTAACAACATAGGCTACTAATTCATTTTCGCACAATCTTCTTTGAATTGTCCGTACGGAAATATTGTGAGGAGGAAGCATTTGCGAAATTTGTTTGGCACTTCTGAATCTGTCAGCCTTGGACTTCCTGCATATCAATCTTTCCATGGTTGCATTTGTTTTTCTTGGCCATCCAGGGCTTTTTTTGGCTTCTGTATTCCCAGTTCACTTGAAAACACAAATAATTCTGGAAACAGTTGATTGAGGACAATTGAGGTTTCCAGATATAGCATGACTTGAATATTCTTCAAATGCTTTTCAACAATCAATTTTCTGATTTCTAGGCAAGTAGTTTTGCCTGGCATTTCGAAAGAGTGAATGTGATGTAATGATTTGTTATAAAAATGATTATAATGCAATGATTTTATTTATGAGTCAACCTTTTTGACACCATCAATTTAAGTACATCGTAAATAAATTAATAATTATAAAGTAAATATACAATTTTTTCAAAATTTGGCATATGTCTTCAAAAAACAAATGTTGTTTTATATTTTTTTTAAAAGAATTTAAAGTTTGATGCAACTTTTATAAAAATATAGCTGAAAAACTGAAAAATTGGAAAGTGAACCAACCTTTTTGTCCGGCACTGTATGTCCAAATTGCATGGAATAATTCATAGACATTATTAAAACAATGACCTTACAATTAAGACACATCTGTATAGGAAAATGTTAAAAAAGCTGTTCGAAAAATTGTACTAGGTTTTTACAAAAGCGATATAATTTTAATTTAACTAGCAGAAAGATTGCGTGAAGATTTGTGTTTACGAGCAAACATTAAAGCAAAAAAACTTCAATTAGTATTACAGTCACTTTTGAATTCTTGTCTGAATCACATTGTTACATTTGAGTTTTATATGTACGGTATATTTAGTTTTTGTGTTGTGGAGGAAGATTATACACTGATTGGGAGATAAATCCTTACCACAATTGTTCTTCACCTGGACCATCTGCTTGTGGAGTGCCTTATTCCTGTTGTGTAGTAAACCCTGATGACGACCTTGTAATAAACTCTATGTGTGGATATGATACCCTTCACTTAAAGGTGCTTTCAATAAAGATAGAATTATGATAGCCTACTTTTAAAATATTTAAAAGTTTTGTTTTGTCAAAGCTTTTTTTATTAGTTATTAAAAACTAAATATTTTTTTATTCAGATCTTGATTTTTCATTTATTTTTTTAATTTTCTTTCATTTGCAATGTTCGGTACATTAAAGTTTCTTTTTGAGAATTATTGATAAAAAGTTTTTTAGCCACGGTATTACTGTCCTGTTGAAATTTTTTATCTGTTGTGTTGTTTTCATTAGAGATGAGACGAAATTTAGAGCTGTTTCCAAAGACCACCAAACCGAGAAAAAGTGCGTAAAGTGCCTGTCCCAAGACACAATAGAATGAAACCTGTAGGTTTTAAAACCCCACCGTGTTGACCATGTTTGCGATCAATTACGTGCTCTTAACTGCTCGACCACACTGCCGACAGCCTAAGCCTAGATTTTCAACCTAAGAAATGCAATCTCTTTGAGAATCAAAAAAGAACTTTAAGGGCGTTACAAAGATACTAATAAAAATAATTCTAGTATCTATATATGTAAAAAACAAAGCAATAAGAGGGGTCCTAACAGTTGAACAGACCGGAAGAGATCATAAGCCGCAAAACGTTTGAAAATCACTATTTTATGCTGTTGTTATAGCTTTAGATCGAACAAAAGTGAAAGTACCAAATGTTGCTATCAATCAGAGTTGTTACATAATTGATAGTAATTTGCTTTACATTTCGGCTTTGTAAAAACAAATATGTTAAAAATTATCGCATATTTTTATCTTGCTTTACCTTGGCTTAATACAGCTTTAATCCAGTTTTTCTAACGTTTGACACTTACGCCATTACATTACATTACTATCCCAGTTGTTAAATTGCAAATATCGTCCTATTGTAATTTATAAAATACGGTATATTCTACAGAAATTGTGGCGTAATAAATAAATTACAAGTGGTGTGTTATGGTGAGAGTATTTGATTTACAAAGGTCCTAGATACGAATCCCCCCCTTGCACAGCAACAATTTTCTGGTTTCCACATATTTGAAATACTTGAATAGTAGCAGCAAAACTTAATGATTGCCTGCACATGAATGATAGCTCGCAGCTTGATACGAAATATAGAGAAAAGACTTCGCGAGAGCTTTCTTAAAAACCACTGTAATTAAAATTTTTTAAGTTTGTAATTATAAGTTTATTTGTTCACAAAATACTTTTTAAAGAAATTGGAAGCTGTTCATATTATTCATTTAATTGGATGTGTCGATGCAGTTTTAGATTATGTTTGGGGACATCTTGACGTTTTGGCAGGTGTTCTTATAGGTATTTTTCTACCGCAGGTATACTACTTTTTATTATTTTTTTAATGTTTATTGTGTAAAGTTTTTTCTTTTTTTGCAATTGTATTTAACAGCTTCTTAACAATTATTGAGTGGGATAATCTACAGGCTGAAAAGTAATAAATGCATATGTTGTGCTTACTAAAATCTTATCTGTAAATAGACTTTTTATTCATTTAAACACATTTTCAGGTTACTGGAATTTTTCTTTGCATATTCTACTTAGACGTCCTTAAAAAAATTATTTCGGAGTTTAGATCAGAGGTTGAAGAATACGAACTACAGGAAATAAATTCTCCAGATGATCAAATTTTTTGAAGAAAGCATCTTCTTAAATACTTTTGTTTTTATAAGTAAAATTGAAAATTTTTTAAAACTGGGAAAAAATGGCTTGTTATTGCCGCCCTGTTTTGTAAAGTATGTATTTGTGTGGTTTTAAAATATGTGCGTTTTTATTTACAATCGTATATTTCATATAAAATGCTCCGTTTTTTTCTCGCTTGTGCTACCTGCAATTAAGGTATTTGTGTTGCTCAGTTTTTTAATCTTTTTCGAATTCATTTATTACTACAAAAGGGTACTTTGTTTTTCCTATGCACAACTGTCCTTAGCAATATGAGTTCTTATAGCACTTTTTCCTATACCATTGTGTTGTTATCTTTGGTGCTTGTGAGTTCAATAACTCGATTGTAGCCTGACGAGCGTAAATTTATTTACGTAATTTGAAATCGTTGAATAAAATTCCATGCGATCGAAAGGTTTTATAACAGCGATTTGGATTGGTGGATTATACCTAAGAAATACACAAAGTGACTGTATTGAAATTTTTCGAATGGAATAATATTTGTCTTTCAGAAAACACACACATAAATACGCTTGTCACGACGAAAACAAATTACCAGCATTAATCTACTGGCAATGCAGCTGTTGATTTAATTGGCAATTTAAAAATTTTTCAAAAAACTTTACGACGACAGCAACTTAACTGCATTAAATAAATTTACAATAAAAATTTTGTTTATCAGCGCGTCGTTGCAAGATGAATGGCGCAGAAACAGACGTAATTAAAGAAATCCAACTAACACAAATTTAAGGTTTAAAATAAAACCATTTACTTTTTTATAATTAATTTTTTAATTTCTCCGTCGTAGGCTTATATTTTGTTCAAGTAAATAAAAGTTTCAAAAAATGTTAAGATTCAATTATTTTTCCGATAAGAACATTCAATTAATAAGGTTACTTATTTGTAGTGGGTGTTATCCAATTGTTCTTGTACTTTTACATCGTCACAAATAATAGGTACCGGTCAGTGGCGGACGGTGAACTGTTTTTTAAGGTGTGCTACTGTGCTTAATTTGTTTTCGATACATGATTGTAAGAAAACAATATTTTTACCACGATATTATATATTTTAGTTTAAAGCGCACTCCTTAAAAACGGCTCACCCTCCGCCATTGATGCCGGTGCTGCTGATCTAATGAATTTCGTTGTTAATTCGTTTACCTTTGTATCGAATGTAATTTACAAAAATTGAATATTTGTGTCTCAATAAGAGTTATACAGTGTTTTTCGACCTACTATAGTCCTCTACCGATCAATTTTAATCATGTGTCGATCAAATTTAATCGTTTATCAACCAAAAATAGTTATGTCGACAAACTTTATTTTTATTGGTAAATAAACAATTTTGAGCTATAATTTTACTTGTTACTAATTAAAGTTTTTTTGTTACTAATTAAATTCTATATTATCAAATATATAATATAGGGTCTCTGTATTAGGTCACTACAATATTAGGTCTCCATAATATGGTCTCCATGATATAGTCCCTCTTAATATTGTTCTCCATATAGGATCTCCGATAGGTCTATATACCTATCTATATATACATTATGGAGACTATATTATAAAAACCTAATTATAGAGACTATAGATTATGGAGACCTAATACAGAGACCTCATACTATTTATATATGTATATAGATCCTATTGGGAGACCCTGTACAAAGATACTGTATATATATAAAAGTTTTTGCAAAACGAATTTGATTGCAAAAACAACGAATTAGATCGAAAAACCCTATTTACAGGTATTCTAAAAATCTAAAGTAAGATTTGAAACGTAAAACCTAATTTTTTTGTTAAATAAAGCACATACGTAACATAACTAGACCATCTTTAAATATTCAAATAAATTCTTTGAGGTATTCTAGAAAATTATAATCTTACAGTATTTGTACTTGAAAATGCAATAGTTGTAGGACTTTAATTAACAAAAAAACTTATAATAAAAATTATATCTCAAAATTGTTTATTTACCAATAAAAATAAAGTTTGTCGACATAACTATTTTTGGTCGATACACGATTAAAATTGATCGGTACATAACTGAAATTGGTCGACACAGAACTAAATTTGATCGGTAAAGGACTATAGTAGATCGAAAAACACTGTAACTATCACAATCTCTGTGATTCAGAATTAGGGTTATTAGTAGGCTTATAGTCTGATTCGGTGAAAGCTACGTGTTGATGTACTTTTTGAATTATTCGCTTATAAGACTAAAATACAAATTTGATGTTAAACCCAAGACCTCTTTTTTAAAGACTTTATATTATGCACCTATAAGCACATTAGAATTCCGTTTTTAAAAATAAGTACAAACGTTAGAAATAACCACAAAATGGTTACCCTGAATATGACAAAATTTATTCGCAAGAACACGGCAGAATGAGGAGAATTGAATTAACCGTGACTGTGCCGATAGCGTTTGTTATCAATACGACGCTCCTGCTCACCGGTGCTGTTAAAATGGTTCAGGTAGAAAGTACATAGAGTCTCGCGAAACAGTTTGGTTTTCGGTTGCCAATTTGTCACATATGAATTTTTGGCCAACAAAATTTTTACTTTTTTTCAAAGACAACCTTTTGAAAAATTTTATCGCTTTTAACTTTTTAACGCATGATTGCCAAGTTAATAAAACTTAACCAGTAAAACCTTGCATCGGTTTTGCTTCAGTTTTATGAAAAATTTTAAAAAATATAAAGACTGAAATTAAAGGTGTTAACCGTAGTTACACTAAACTACAAAGAAAATATCTGTAACATTGTATTAAAATAAGAGAAAATTAAAATTTAGGGTCGTTAAATACGAGAACCAATATAAAAATAATTTTTCTGCTTTCAGGCTCGAAACATTCATAAGCTTTTATTGCGATAAATTATTATTTTTATGTCTATATTTATCCTCCTGACTCGCAGGAAAGCGACGGAGGCGCTAATACATAGGGTAAGCAATTACCCCGACCTGCTTCCGGAGATGCCAAGTGCTCCGTTCCTAAAAATCGCCCACACTATTTATTTTCACAATCTCATAAAAAATCTCTTTGATTTCGCTTTGGTCCGGCTCAAATAGCCGAAGAAATAACGGTTTTATAAGCAATTTAAATATTTTACATTTAGTTATAAAAAAATGGCAACACTGCTTAGTATCTTGAGTCTTAAAGAAAGATCCAGAACTATTCGCTTGACTGGTTCGCTATTGTGACACATGTGACGTAATAATAGTTATTGTGATTGGCTTGATTTGATTTGGATAACTTCAGAACATTCGAGATACTTACGACCGAGTAATATAAATAAGGCTCGCTCGGAAGCATTATTATGATTCGTTGTAGTAACTTAGAATTGGAAAATTGTTAACTGTGTGAAGTCATAGTTTTTGAACGCAAGCCTTTGGTTGTCTACGTTATTGTGAAGAAGTAAGCTGAAGAGTTAAGCTACTGAATCTGTATTTGCTGTTGAATTTATACTATTGTGGACTCCTAAGTGAATTGGGGCATAATTTATTAATAAAGAAGATATTGTGGTAGTCTGAGCTGTGATTTAGCTAGACTATATTTTTGCTGTCGCTGGTTCGAAGGTCAGATCCAGCAAGAAGATTAAGAATTTTATCTTTTAGTAGACACCGAGATTGCGTTATCGGCGAGGCCTTCCCTTACAGGCGCCGAAAGGTTAGACGATTAAATAACGTATTAAGTTACCGAATTAACTTCTACAAAATTTAAAAAACTTTTTACCAGCGGAACATAAACTTCAAAAACTCTTCAAAATTTAAAAAACTAAAATTTTTGGAAGTAACAAAATTTCAAAAAACTTTAGCAAATTTTAATAAATTTGCTACACCAAAATATTGCTGTCCACTTGTAATTTAATAAAGATATGACTTTATTTTAGAGCTGCCTGCCAAGACCACCAAGCAGGGGAAAGTGCCGTAAAGTGTCTTTCTCAAGGACACAACAGAATGGCGCGAATGGGTTTTGAACCGAGACCGTGTTGATCAGGAGCATGGTGTTTTAACCACTCGACCACGCTGCCGACATCTTATGTTAAAATTTATCTTAAAATAAACTAGTTTTTTTGCTGCAAGATTTCTTCTTGCTACAATAATATTTTTACACTAAAAACGGGACACGCCTCAATATAATAGCTTTGATAACAAGTAGAGACTTCTAGTAGCCTAACTCAATAACCGTACGAACTTGAGCTACCATAATTTCATAATGCAAAGTAACTGTACAATAGAAAAAAAAACAACTTGTTGCGGCATGAAACAATCCAGACTCGAAGAAACCTGGTACAGGTTCTTCTTCTTTCGGCCTTTCCCTTTAATCAGGGGTTGCCACAGCACATGATGTTCCTCCACAGCGTCCTATTTTTAATGTCCTTCCCCCTCGCACCAACTTTCCCCAAATCCTCCTTCACTACATCTAAAAATCTTCTTTTCGGCCTTCCTCTTTCCTGGTAACACCATTTCCATCATCCTTCTTCCTACATACTCCTGGACTCTCCTCATGACATGTCCATACCACTTCAGCCTGCCCTTTTTTACCTTCATTCCTAACCGTTCTACCTTAACTGTACCCCTGATTTACTCATTTCTATCTTATCTTTTCTTGTCACTTCCATAGCAAACCTCAACATTTTCATCTCTGTAACTTTCATCTTTTCTACTTGTTTCTTTAACCGCCACCGACTCAAGTCCATACACCATTTCTGGTCTCACCACTGAATTGTACACTTTTCCTGTAACCTTCTGTCGCAGATTACTCCCGATACTTTTCTATATCCATTTCATTCTGCCTGCACTCTCCTTTTTACCCCCTCTCACTACCACCACTTTCTTGCACCGTTGATCTCAAATGCTTAAATTCCTTCACTCTTGGCACTTTTGTATCCTCCATCATTACTGTTTCTTTGTCATTGCCTCCATTTATGCACAGATATTCGGTCTTTCACCTACTTGCTTTCATCCCTCTTCTTTCCAATGTATACTTCCAGCATTCTAGTCTCCGCTCTACTTCTTCCCTGGTCTCTTCGAAAATCACAATATTATCAGCAAACAGCATCGTCCATAGTGGTTCTCTCCTTACTTCGTCCGTTAACCCATCCATAATCACAGAAAACAGGAACAGATTTAACGCTGATTCCTGGTGCAGTCCGACCGAAACTTTTTGTAGTTCCTATTGCACACCTCACCACTGTTTCGCTTCCCTCGCACATATCCTGTACAAGTTGCACATACTTTTTCGCCATTCCCGAATTTCTCATACAGTATCACAGCTCTTCTCTCGGAACCCTGTCTTAAGCTTTCTCTAGGTCCACGAATACACAATGTAGGCTAGCTCTCTTTGATCTTCCCTGTACTTCTTCTATAAACATTCTTAACCCATTAGATTCCAAATTTTAATGCAATCAATTTTGTTAAAATTATTGCTGTATATAAATCACATTTACTCTATTATACTAGAATACAAATGAGGTAAAAAAAGTTTTTTTCTTCTAGAAAGTTCTTTTTTATCAAGGTCCCATTCGGGGATCAAGGAATCATATGGTAGCAAACATAGATAATATAGTGTTTTCGGATTCTCATTTTATTGATGAAATAAATTGAAGCAGTCTAAGCGAAAACTGGCATTGCATAAAGAGCATTGTTTTTTGGTATTTTTTTTGCACACTTTGCTTTTTCTTTGCTCGCTTCCCGCATTGCTTCGCTTACTAAGGGGTTGCCGAAATTCGGATCTAAATTCCAATACTATTGTTGTCTTGAGTGTCTGCGATGTCCTAATAACAAAAGAATTCTAACAAAAGCCATATATTTTTTGCAGTGCAGCTAAAATCAAGGCATTTTTTTGTTGAGTAAAAACCATACTCCGTTCAGCCATTATTTCACATACGCTTTTGATCACAAGGCAAAATATTTTAAGTTCAGATTTATCGCCATAGCTAGTGATAATATTTTGAGAATAGAAGTTGGGTCATATAAACCAGGGTTTCTCAAACTTTTTTGTTCTGCGACTAATTTTAAACCTGGGGCAAATTTTAGGACTTTTTTAAAAGACATTTAGACGAGATTTCTTGATTTTCGTCCCCAAATTAAGTATTCTCTAAAAAAACAAAGGTCTTCACTCAAAAGCAAGCTGCAATTTATCTGTTTTGGTCCCCAAATTTAGGTGTTCTCTAAAAAAAAAGTCTTCACTCAGAATTAAACTGCGATTTTTCAATTTTTGTCCTTAAATTCTCTGATTTATCAATTACATGAGCAATAACCACAACTTTTTCAAAAAGTTTCTGGTCACTACTGGCATTTTCAAAATTTCGCGGCACAAAGCACAAAAGTCAATTTGTTTCATGACCCCAAAATTTTTTTATGCGACCCACAGTTTGAGAAGCCCTGATATAAACCAATTGTAATCAACAGTTTGGTTTTATTTTATTTTTGTTCCAATTTACTTTTTCCACAGATTTGTAATGTTGGTCGTTAGTTTGTTTTTTGCCGGGGGTATTTTGCGCTTTTTAGAGATGGTTGAATTATTGCCTGAGAAATCCAACTTTCACTCTCGTTTTGTGGTTTCTGTAAAGTTAAAGTACTTTATTGTTGGAGGTTATTGGTTAATATTCAACATCACTGCTACAAACTTCAACAAAACCTGGTACTGTGACCACTTGATTATTATTTAAATCTAGGTCTTCTTGGTCAACAAACTCCTCTTCATCACTCACTGCATGGACTTTTTCTGGAGACAATTCAACAATGTCAATCCCCCCAAGTTTTTTAAATACCTTTTATCGAAATTTTTAATACAGTTGACTGCTTCATTTATTGTAAAAAATTTTTTTCACATTTACTATACGGTCTATACCAAATAATATGCATACTAATCATTTCAATCCCCAAATGAGACCAAATTTAGTTTTTTTGTTACAACAAACTGAAAAAAACTTGCAGCAAAAATATAAACGCTTCTACCTTTTGAATCAAGCTTCTGAAATTTATTTTTCTAATTTTAATAAAAAAAGTAGTTCTTTTAGTCGGCAAAAACTTAAATAAAACTCAAAACACGAAATCGCCGAAAAATGGGCTTAATTAAAGCATTAATAAAATTACTAAAAATTTTTAAAAACAAACCAAAAATGATTGTTTATAAAACAATGGTTTATTAATTAACTAATAAAAGTAATTTAAACTGAAAAATAAAATTTTACAGCTTTCAAAATTACAAACGTATTCTGATCCCCAATTGGGGATCATGGAATCAAATGCGTTAAGGCAAACATGGCATCGGTTGTTCCCTTTCCTGGCATAAATCCATAATTGCTGTTTACTCAACTGTAATCTATCTCTTAGCCTGGCTTCAATAATTCTTTCCCATATCTTCATTGTATGGCTCATCAGCTTTATTCCTCTGTAGTTTCCACAGCATTGTGCGTCCCCTTTGATTTTATAGATTTGTATAAGCACACTCCTTCTTCATTCTTCTGGCATCGCTTCACCTACTTATAATTTGTTGAACAGTTTGGTCAAAAACTCTATCTCCATCTCTCCCATGCACTTCCAAACTTCTACTGGCAATTCATCTGGCCCAACCGCTTTACCTTTTTTCATCTTTCTCAGTGCGTTCTTCACTTCTTCTCTACTAACACAATTTACCTCTTCGTTAACTTCCTCTGTCCTAGGCTCTCTGTCATTTTCCTCGTTCATCAGTTTCTCAAAGTAATCCTTCCATCTCTTTAACACTGCCTCCGAACTTATCATCACATCACCGTTTTCATCCTTCGTAAGCCTCACGTGCTGTACATCTGTCCCTGATCTGTTTCTTTCACAAAGAATCAAAAGTTTATCAAATCAAACCCATTTTTGGAACTATTTTAACAAGGACATCAAACCAAATGGGAAGCGTAAATCTGCATTAAACGTTCTTTCTCTATAAACCTGAAACAGAACCGCAACCCTAAAAATAAAATTTGCTGAACCTGAACTGGAACATTATTTTAACGTCAAAGAAAGGTCAGAAAAATATTCCGGTTTTATTTTTTACACAAACATATGTTAGTGTGATTTAGATAATAAAACCTGAAGTAATCAAATCAAAATTAATTTGTACTTATATGCTCTTATGGAATAAAAAGTCTATACTACATAATATACACAGACATGACAGAATTGAATAGACACTCACAGAAAACGTTTATTTCATTAAACAAATAATTTATGCAAATTCGGATAGGTCTGATACTCCTTTGGTTCGTGGCATGTTGTAATATTGTTATATGCAATTAGTAAAAATTTATCTAATTCTTATTCTCACTTTTTTAACTATTTAAATCGAAGTTTCATCCTTACCACCGGTGACAGCAAGCAAAGCAGGCTACGCCGTCTTAAAAACGGCGTTTTTCAGGGATCGGTTTTGGCTCCCCTCCTATTTAACATCTATACGTACGATCTTCCTTCCATGATTTCCAGAAAGTTTACTTATGCTGATGATTTAGCATTGTTGCATTCTTCTGGAAACTGGAAGGACTTGGAGGGGACCTTAAGCCAAGACATGTCTACACTGTCAGCGTATCTCCAGACTTGGAAGTTGAAGCTCAGTCACACCAAGACGGTGACGGCAGCCTTTCACTTAAATAACCGAGAGCCCAAACGTGAGCTAAAGGTCTACAACAACGGTAGACGTTTACAGTTCTGTCCAACCCCTACTTATCTTGGGGTAAAACTGGACAGATCGCTCACGTTTCGTCACCATTTAGTGGCATTGCGCAAAAAACTATCCTCGCGCGTCACACTGCTGAGGCGACTCGTGGGCTCGGGATGGGGTGCTGGTGCTAAAACACTACGCATAGCCACCTTATCTTTAGTCTACTCAACAGCTGAGTACTGTGCGCCAGTCTGGTGTCACAGTGCTCACACTCGCCTCATTGACAGTGTCTTGAATGACGCCTTGCGCATAGTCACTGGATGCCTGCGTCCCACTCCAACGGACCACCTACCTGTACTCTCAGGCATCCAGCCAGCTGAGCTTCGCCAACTGGGAGCGACACTCTCCTTGGCTTACCGTGGATCTCTGGACCCCGATCATATCTTGCATGGTCTATTAAGTGGGTCCTTAGATACTGGCCAAGTGAGACTAACAGGGCCGGCGGAACCGCCCCCCGAACCCCCCGGTCGGGGGGGGCCCCGCCCATTGAATACCAACCAAAGACCAATATTCAAGTTTCGACGTTGAGTATTTTGATCTACTGTTTCATGTTTCGATTCTGATTGCTTTCGACGCTTTGACTCATTTGTATCGTATAAGATAAGTCAAATTTTCTTAACGAGTGCTTTTGCCTTTAAAAGTAACTTTACAACCATTTAGTCAGTCAGAAGCCGTATAGTTACGTCATAGTCAGATGATGAATTTTTGAAGCTAATTGCCAAAAAGCTGACCAGTTCGTTGGTTGCAGCTACTGTGAAGGAAACAGAGTACAGTAAATAGATTACTGCATTTTTAGATTAAGAAAGATATGAAGTTAGTTTTTCAATATTTATAGTTTAATTGTGACAATGCTTAGAGTTAATTCGAAGTTGAAAATATATTAAAATATATTAATCGATTTTAGAGTTAATTCGAAGTTAAAATAGCCAATTACGTGCATAAATAATTTAGAAGCTATTTTTTAAAAATAGTCTATCGGAAACATGAAACGCCAGAAAAGTGGAGCACAGAAAAGAAAAGAAGCAGCTGCTGCTCAGGAATCAGTTAAAAAGCTTACCAAATTAACACAGTTTTTTTCCGTTAGCAGAGCAGAAACTGAAACAGATAGTGCTACTTTGCCAGCCGTCCCTATCAGCGATACTTTGAGCTTAGTTTCAGCAGCAGCAGCGTCAACTGCAGAATCAGAAAATGTCTTGTGTGAATCGGTTGAAATAAATCTACCATCAGTGCCATGTACGTCTATGGGGGCAAAAAATGCGGCCATCGATACTTCATCGTCACTTCCCCACAGTTCGTTTGACCCTCTCCATAGGGACCCAGCGAAGTGGCCTGACGTCATATCAGATCCGCAACGGGTTGACATCATCAGAAGAGGACCTCGGCAAGTTGTAACAAATTTTCCATACAACGCAGCTAGAAGACGATTTTCTTCTATTCATTACAAACGCATTTTGAGTAATGGCGAGGCTGTTCCTCGGTCATGGCTGATGTACTCTGAAGATTCTGACAAAGCATTCTGCTTCAGCTGCAAACTTTTTGGCAACTTAGCTAGTCCGTTTAGTAGGGGCATCAATACATGGGAAGGGTTTTCCAAGAAGTTAAAGGATCATGAAAACGGTGCTTCTCATAAAAAGAGTTTTAACCAATGGCTTTTGCTTAAGGAGGGTATTAACACTCAATCTACGGTGGATAAACAAGCAATGAAGATTTTTCTTGCAGAAAGAACATTTTGGAGGAATGTTTTGGAGCGTCTAATAGACATCGTAATATTTTTGGGTGAAAGAAATTTGGCTTTTAGAGGATCCGACGAAACACTGGGATCATCGCAAAATGGAAATTTTTTGGGTTTATTTGAACTACTGGCGAAGAGAGATCCCGTCTTGAATGAGTTGCAAAATAGGATTATCCGGCACAAAACTAACCAACACTATTTGAGCAAAAGTATTCAGAACGAGCTGATAAATTTAGTTGCAAAAGAAACTGAAAACGCACTTCTCACGCAGCTGAAACAAGCCAAATATTACTCTATAATTCTTGATTGTACTCCGGATATATCACATCAAGAACAAATGACCGTCATTTTTCGTTTCGTTCAATGTGATGATGAACACGGTGCAAGAGTAAAAGAGGCATTTTTTGGCTATTTGAGTGTCAATAACAGCACTGGCGAAGGTTTGCTCAATGTCTTTTTAAAGCGCTCCGAAGAATTAAGACTAGATCTTGCTGACTGTCGAGGCCAGTGCTACGATAATGGGGCGAACATGAAAGGAAAAGAAGCTGGTTTTCAAGCGAGATTACTGAAAATCAATCCAAAAGCGCTGTATGTTCCGTGTGCTAATCATTCGCTTAATTTAGTTGTAGTCGACAGTGTGAAATCTTCTACTGAAGCATTGGTATTTTTTGGTGTGTTAACGCAATTGTATTCACTGTTTTCCTCTTCAACGCAACGATGGACGATACTAAAAAAGAATGTTCCGCTCTCACTCAAATCCCAATCAGCTACTCGCTGGGAGAGTCGCATCAATTGCATCTCACCTTTACGATACCATTTGGCTGAAGTGATAAAAGCATTGAAGGAATTGGAAAACTACTGCTTCGAAAAAAAAGATGGTCAAACAATCAATGATGTTCGTTCATTGATACTTCGAATTGAAACATGGAGCTTCATTTTGTCAATTGTAGTTTGGCATGATATTCTTTTTCACATCAACAAGACGAGCAAAGTTATGCAAACCACTGGTGTTTCTATGGAAATAGTTGAAAAAGAAATCAAAGCAACTGAGGAAGTTTTAAAGAAATATCGCGAAGACGGGTACAGCGGCGCGGTAGCCACGGCACGTGAAATTGCTGAAGGTTTGCAAATTGAGAGGAGTTTCGCTGAGAGTAGAACCAGAAGAAGAAGGAGGCTGTTCGAATACGAAGCAGAAGATGAAGGTGGCGAGATGTCGCCAGAAGAAAAATTCAAAGCAAATTTTTTTTTGCCACTAATGGATCATGCTCTATCTTCTTTAAAAGAACGCTTCGAGCAAATGCACACTGTGGGTGCAATTTTTAATTTTCTTTATAATCAAGAAAGTTTATTGCAAGTATACGGGCACAATTGTTTACTTAATGCATGCCAAAAATTTTATGAAACAATGGGCGATATTGACCCTGTGGAAATGAATGAGGAGTTGGAACGGTTCGTGGTCATCGTGAAAGAAAATAAAGAAGATCTCAAAACAGCCAACGATTTTCTGAGCTATATCTATCGAAAGCATATGCTGGAAGTATATCCAAATTTGTCCATAGCTCTTCGAGTTTTGTTGACCTGCCCGGTCTCAGTAGCTGGCGCTGAGAGAAGTTTCAGCAAACTGAAGCTAATCAAAACCTTCCATCGATCCACCATGATGGACGAAAGGCTAACATCTCTAGCTACAATTTCGATAGAAAGCTCTTGCGTACGAGATTTAGATCTCGACCGCATAATTGATGTGTTTGCTGCTGAAAAGGCTCGCCGAAAAACATTTTGAAACCTGTATTAAATATACGTTATCTTCTTTGTGTTGTAGATTAATGTTAAGAATCAATTGCACAGAAATTTATTTTCATTAGACGAGTCAGAGTCAGTTTCTTCATCGACCAGCGATTGGCTTAAGGACTTAAGGAGGCTTTACACAGAATACGATGCGATTTACGTACGAAAATGTCGTATCAAATTATGTACGTAGATTTCAAACTAGGGTACGTAGACGCAAAATTGGACGCAATCGCATTTTGTATAATTTTTACTTTTCACTTTGTTTGCGGATAAAGGGGCCCACGTATAGTTTTCGGGGGGGGCCTCAGCTGGCCTAGCGCCGGCACTGGAGACTAAGATCCAGACGCCCGTTTGTGCCAGCTGCGCAGAATCTCTTGGACAACCTTGCCAGACTTGGCATCCGCGCCTCTGAATGGACAAATTACAAATGGAACGCGGAGAACTGTGAAAATGCTTCCAGGCTCCGTGCTTTTGTGCCCGAGACCGGTGCCAGGCCTGTTGGGATGGGCTTACCCCGAGCAGCTTGGGTTAAGCTCAACCGCCTGCGGACTGGTGTTGGGCGATTCCATTCGTCCATGCACAAATGGGTCTCGCTTTTTCACCGAATTGCGAGTGTGGCGCCTCTGAGCAAACCGCAGACCATGTACTAACAGCGTGCCCTATACATCGGGCACCACATGGAGCACGAGGTCTGACGGTTTTGGATGACGAAACTCGATGCTGGCTTAATGACATCACTGCCAGCATCTGATCCAGGCAGTGCAGCAGTCTGGGGTAGTAAAAGGATAAACCCTCGGCCCCAGTCCTGTTTGTGTCTGACCTGGAGTGGATGCCCTTCAAACGACGACGACGACGACGACGACGAACTATTTAAATTCTTTTCATCTATTTTCAATAGGGGAGAGTGGGGTGCAGTCGGACAAAAATTACAATTTTTGGTGTGGTGCTTTTTTACAAGTTATATCATGATCAAATTTTTTTTGCGTAATTTATACAGCTAAATCTATCATATGCAAGTGTATTTTCACAGATTTAAACTTACAAAAAAATTTACGAGCACATTTTAAAAAATAATTTTTCTGTCCAACTGTGCCCAATGTATGGAGCACAATCGGATTAAGCATAGGGCACTATCGGACTTGGAAAAAGAAGAATTAAAATAAGCAAAATAACAAAATATTACAGCGTGGTTTGTGGTTGCATTTTTCAAACAATGAAAAAACAACCAAAAAGTTTACTGCAGCAGCAGATAACGAAAAAGTGCGCCGAAAATGAAAATGCAAAAACGTGTCTATGTATTAAAATAGATCAGGATTTCTTTGGAAATAATTTATACATTATAGTAACATACATTGAATAACAAGCATGAAAGGTGCTGAGCAGAAAACGTTGATTAACTATTAATTGAAGAAAAAAAAGTCATAATCGAATTTCAAGAAGATCCTTGGCGACTAGTCCATCCACATTCCTTGGGTGCAGGCAATACAGCCCTAATGTCTTTTTCCTTTACTGAAGCCAGATCAGTGACCTCAGGAAAGAAAAACTCTGTAACATTGTGTTTCTTTCGCATAAAAGAAATTTTACGATCGCCTTCAAAATCCTTGTTTTTGGTGATCTGACCAACATACTATTTTCTGGGAAATGTTTTAAATTCAACTAGCATATAGTCACCTATTGCAGGCTCATTAGTGCAGTCTGAGATAAGGAGATTCTTTTCAAGATCGCAAGTGTCTGAAAAGTTGTCAGATGAATGATCTGACAAAAGAATCTGTATCTCATCAACGCTTGAACTTTCGTTGCTATACAGACGTTTTCTAGAGTTTTTAGCTTTCCATTTTGGTGCTTTTTGAACTTTTTTACAACTTTACAAAAGCTCTTTTTGGGGTGTGTCAGTTAAAATCATGCTACAACCTTTTTTTCTTCTCTAGTGTCTTTTTTCTTCTAGAAGCTTTTGGATAACCAATTACCTGTTCTGGTGATAAAAAATTATTTTGGAATGTTTCCAGATTTTGAATCTCAACGTCATTAAACGACCTTAAATCTTGCCGCTGAAAAGCAACATTGTGGAAGCTTTCGTTTTCTTCCAAATGTCTGATGCTTGTTGATGCATTATTAGGTTGATCAGTGACCAGACTGGGTAAAAAATCGCATTCATCAAAAATGTGTTCATCTAAGGGGAATATGCCAGTCTTTTTAACCCAATTATGATATTGGTTTGTTGTAGCTTTTTTATTTTTTTTATTTATTTTATCTCTATATTTATCCTCCTGACTCGCAAGAAAGCGACGGAGGCGCTAACACATAGAGTAAGCAATTACCCCGACCTGCTTCCGGAAATACCAAGATATTGCTGTCCGCTTGTAATTTAATAGAGATATGACTGTAATTTAGAACTGCTTGCCAGGACCACCAAGCAGAGGAATGTACCGTAAAGTGTCTTTCCTAAGCACATAACAGAATGGCGCGAATGGGTTTTGAACCAAGACCGCGTTGGTCACGAGCCCAGCGCTCTAACCACTCGACCACGCTGCCGACAAGCTTTTTCTTCGGTAAACATACCAATAGTAGACTTTCTTTGTCTATTTCTTACCATAATTTTCATAAATTATTAGAAAATAATAAATAATATCAAAACTAAGAAAAAATTTTTACAATTTATGGATCATATTTAACTAAAAATTGTAGTTATAAACTTTAATAAAATTAGTTATAATGTTAACCCTAATTACTAGTTGTTGATAAATCAAACAAAATAGGCTATTGTGCAAAACAGATCTATATAATCATCAACGGGCACAGTCGGACAGTGTCTGGCTGTTCCCCCCAAAAAAATGTCCGATTGTGCCTAAACCAAAATTTTTTTATTTTTCAAGGTGGAGCCAAAAACTTAAAAGTTACTTCAAATTATTTCATGGTATAAGATAGCAAGTAAACCAAGTTCTAAAATGTATCAACAGTGAGAAGAATTCAAATTAAAGCTAAGGTAAAAACAAGTTCAACTATACCCTTTCCAAAATTACTTACCTACCCTAAAAACCAAAATTCATCTACCACATTTATTTTATAATTAAAATAATTAGTTTTTTCGAACCAACACGAGTGAATGGTCTGTGGTAAAATATATTTATGTCTGCAGTTTGAAGTTTGAAATTGTAGTTTGCAGTTTGAAGAGTTTCCAACTTTTTTTTCAAATTACAATGTCCGACTGTACCCAGTGTCCAGCCGGGCCCCACTCTCCCCTATATCTTTTTCCAACAAGTTTCTTGGAATTAAAAAAACCAATAGCAGCAATTTGACCGAAGTTAAGAGCTGGATTTGATCAAATACCACCTATTGTCTTGAGGTATATTTCAGATGATGCATTGCATGCTCTTAGCTATATCTTCAATTTATCACTCCTCCAAGGCAAATTTCCAGATGCTTTTAAAAAAACAAAAATAGTTCCTATTCTTAAAAAAGGTGATTCAAAAATTTATCTAACTATCAGCCTATTAGCTTACTTTCATCGTTTTCAAAACTTCTGGAAAAAAGTATGTATGAAAGATTGTACAACTTCTTGAAATGCTACTACATTCTTAATGCAGAACAATTTGGATTTCGCCCAGGACATGCCACAAGTCTTGCTACCACACTAGTTATCAGCAACATAGCTGATGCTTTTGAAAAAAAACTGTTAACAATTGGTGTTTTCTTGGATCTTTCCAAAGCCTTTGACACTATAGACCATGACATCCTACTCTATGTATAAACTGAATTATTATGGAATTCGAGGAATTGCATTCGAATGGTTTAAAAGCTATCTATCAGGCACGCAACAGGTGCAATTCAATAATTGTCTTTCTTCAACTATAAAACCAATTACCAGCTCGGTACCTCAAGGCTCAATTTTGGGTCCTCTATTATTTATACTTTATATGTTAACGATCTTAGAAACTGCTTAGATTTCAGCACAAATGTATCGTTTGCTGATGATACTAACATCTTTATTAGTGATAAAAATATACAATCAGTCTATTCGAAAACTAATCTTGAACTTAAAAATATTGATGGATGGATGACTGCGAATAAACTAATAGTAAATTCTGCAAAAACTAAATATCTACTTTTTACTCCCAGAAAAAGTAATTATTCCGTCGCATATACATCGTTCAAAACATTTTAGAAATAATACTATTGAGAAAGTTTCATCAATTCGCTTTTTGGGTGTAATAATTAATGAAAATTTAAGCTGGAAAGAGCACATGAATATGATAAAACGAAAAATTTGTTTTTCTCTAGGAAGTATTATGCGTGTAAAACCGTGTCTTACCACTAAAGCAATGCTAATTTTGTACAATTCATTATTATCAAGTCATTTAAGATATTGTATCACCAGCTGGTGCTTTGGAAATCGCACAACAATCAATCAACTTCAACGTATTTGCATAGGTGGGCACTACTTTTACTCGGTAGGCTACTTTTGAATAATCCAATTTAATAGTTATAACTATTAACTTCTCTGTCATATATTGAATTTCAATTGACATTCAAAAGTAGTGTAATTCAAAAATAAAAACAAAAAATAAAAATAAAAAAAAATAGTTTTTTATTACTATTAAATTGGATTATTTAAAAGTACCGAGTAAAAGTACCGCGGTACTTTCGTGTCCACCTATGTGTATTTGTAATAAATTCATTCGAGCCATGTATGGAATAAAACGGAGAGGCTGTGTAAAAAATGTTATGATCAAAAACGAACTTTTAAATATTCAGCAGTTGTATGAAAGTGAAATTGCAATTTTAATGTATAAATTTCAAAAAAGCACTCTTCCTATTCCAATTCAACAATTATTTCAGCTTAAACCATGTCAAATTAAAACTAGAAGTGATAGTCAAATTATTTCTTCGTGTTTTGGAACAACAGTCTACCAAGAATCAATTAAATTTATTGGACCCAAAATTTGGAATACTTTGCCTCAAAAAATTAAAAACTGCTCTACATTTAGTTTCTTTCAAAAACAAACTGAAAATTTATTATCTAACTGGCGCAATACCCGATGTATCTAAGAAAACATAGTGCCGTACCTGCAACACAGAAAAAATTTTTTTCCTGCCTGCTGCTGTTTTCTTTTTTATTTCAGATCATCGTCGATACTAATTCAAGAATTCAACTCTACACGCACCCGGAACAATTGTTTAATCCCAAGTTGTATTAACTAGTCTTGAAACTCGACAAACTTTTTTTTTCCTAACAATTGACCAAATAAAATAAGTTTAATACCAGCAGCGTCTTAAAATAAACTCATATCAAAACTTTAAATTATGCGTTTAAAAAATTTTAAATGAAAATAAATGTTAATATCGCTTTTAAACAAAGTCAATTTTATCGGAGCCATAAGCTTTTCGTAGCGCTCTTATCAGCGGCAATCGCGTCAAAATGGGACGAACCAGAGAAAATCAAGGTATTTATAGTCTCAACAGTTGGGAAAAGGCGCTGTAGTCTCGGAAAGGAGAAAGGCACAATTGCACAAAATCAAAGAAGTGTGGTGCAATACAGTGTAATCTCGGAAAGGAGAAACGCACTATAAATTACCCAGGAGAAACGCTGTAACTCGCAACTTAGGTTATTTGAAAAGTTTTAATGTGTAAACCAGGGCTGCGAACTCGAACTCGAACTCGAAGAACTCGGCAATTTTGGCCGAAGTCGAACTCGAACTCGAACTCGAAAAATAAAAATTTCTGAACTCGAACTTGAACTCGAACTTGAAAAAAAGTTTGTGAGGTTTGAATTCATTTAATGAGTAAATTTAACTATAACATTTCTCAGCGTTGGTGCCAAATTATAATTTGCTATCCTCTTTTATTTCGTTTAATAATAGATTAAAATTAATAACATTGATGACAAAGCATTTTTAACATGTGCTCAGTTTTTCGCGGTTGAATTATTCTCTTAACTCTATTGCAACTGTATTTTTTCAACTCTATTTTGTGAACTCAAACTCCAACTCGAACTCGAAAAATTGAAATTTAAAGAACTCGAACTCGAACTCGGACTTGAAAATTTTTTGTGAACTCGAACTCGAACTTGATTAAAAATGCTTCGAGTTCGCAGCCCTGGTGTAAACAAATTCCTTTTGTTTACATAAAACCGGATATCTGGTTTTGATAAAAGTTGCCTCGAGTAGACACAGATGGAACGAGTTGGGTGCTACAGCAAGAATTTTAAAACGTTTGTCATTATAGTTTGCAGCACATTGCTTGTTATCAAGCAAGTGTTGTCCTACGACAGAGTCACAATCTGGGTTATTACGTTTTAGCTTACAGGATCTGCCAGCTTGAGATCGTGTAGGGCGCTTCGCTTGCTGTTGTAGCCATTTAGGAACATGCTGCTTGATTCTATCTTGTAGTCGCTGTGATGTTCGTCCTACGTACCTACTGTCACAGTGGCACGAATATTCATAAACAACGGAGCTTTTCAGCGTGGTAGGTAAAACATTTTTGTGGGCTACAGGCAACATGCGTTTGGATGTAAATACCACTCTGGTGGTAACGGAGCCATAGCAGCTTTCAACAGCCGTTTTAACATTTTTATCAAGACCAATGGAAGCTTTTCCTATCCAAGGAACTCTCAAATACACGGGGCACTTCTCAGGACCAAATTGTTTGGGCATAGAAAACTGAACAATTTTCTTGGAAATGTTGCAGTCAATAACTTCCTTCAGGTCACCCTTGGGCAAGCTGTAGTATCTGAAAGCCTCCCTGTGCTGGGGTTATATGCCATCAAATAATATTATAAAAATAAAGAAAGCTGTGTTAATTTTTCTTTTTTGTTTTGGCATTTTTTTATTTTTTTTTATTTTATTTTTTTTATTTTTTATACTCGTATATATTTTTTCTCTAGGTGATGCAACCATGCAAACTGTTACCTTAGCTGGTATAGTTTATTGAGTTTTTGCATGTTTCAACGTTGTTTCGTTTTGTTGTATGTCCCTTTTTCCGTAGTGTAATTATGTTGATGTAAGTATTTTTTTCGACAAGTGGCGGAAATAAAAAGCGACTGAACTGAACTGAACTGAACTATAGTCAAATAGTTTAAGTTAATTTAACATTATTATTACTTGTAAATAATATTAAGCATAAATTAAAAGCAGATATAAAATATATCTTGGTGTCTATTCAATTCTGACATGTCTGTGTATATATATTATTTGTTACTAATAAAAGTATTGTAAGAAATAAAAAAAGACAGTTTCTTGAAATTATACCAAAATATAAAAGTAGGAAGCAAAAAAATAGGATATAAAATATACAACTTTAATTATATTTTTTCAGGTTCTCCTGTCGCATTACTGCAGGGTAGTAGGCTTACTTTTTAACCCAGTTGGCAAAGTTTGTGAGCATTCGTCCGGTAACGCTTCCAATAGCTTCCACCGCCAATTGAAGTATATAAAAATGTGGGTCTACAACTTCTCCGCCTTGCTACATATTCATACCTTTTAAACCCAATAAATTTGTCTGGAGCTTTCTGAAAAGCCATATAAAAAGGGGGTTGAAACCAAAAATTGATAAATTGTTAATGATGCAATGCACAAGAGGTATATAGCTATTTCGGAACAACATATGAGATGTCTTAAGCATTTGGCGGTGGAAGCTATTGGAAAGCGTTACTGAGCAAATGCTGACAAATTTTGCCAACCGGGTTGAAAAGTATGCTACTAGCCTATCCTGCAGTTAATGCGACAAGAGGAACTAACAGAACAAAATTAAAGCTGTATATTTTATATCCTGTTTCTTTACTTCCTATTTTCATCTTTTTACATAATTTTAAAAAAGTTTTCTTTTTTGTTTTATTTCTTACAATACTTTTATTTGTAACAAATAATATTAATATTTATAAATATACATATGCAGAGGTGCGCATTTTTCCTCAAATTAGCAAAGCGCAGCTAGCGCAAGGTGTTTTAAATTGCGTTAAGCACAGCGCAACTTGCGCAATGTGCTTTTTAAATCATGTAAAGGGCAACGCAACTTTGCACAATGCTTTTTAAAAATCATGTTAAGCGCAGCGCAACTTGTGCAATGTGTTTTTTAAATCATGTTAAGCGCAGCGCAACAAAGCGCAATGTCTTTTTTAAATTAGGTTAAGCGCAATGCGCTTTAAAAAATTATGCAAAGCGCAGCGCAATATGTTTAAAAGGCTAAGCGCAGGCGGGTAGTCCATCAAGATTTTCTAATCATATGAAGCGCAATATTTTTTTCTACATCATAAGGGCAGTCCAAACAGAGCTCTAAATTTCAGTTAACGCACATATAAAAAAAACTAAAAAAAAGATAAAAACTTTCAACCCAACATTGTCTTGTAAAACAGAAAGACATTTGTACTTACAAATTTCAATTAAAAATAAAAAAACATTTTCGTTAAATTTGCTTTTTATTTCCCAAACTTTCGTGAGCTGCTGTATTCATCATCAATTGCATCAAATTTTTATACTGTAGCTCACAAAAACTTGCGATATTAAAAGCAAAGTCAATGAAAGAGCATTTTTTTTCGATTTTAATTGTTTGCGATTAATGAACGGCTTTTCCTTTTTTAGTCATTCGATGACCGACTTTACAAAAACAACCCAAACGCTGCGGAATAATAAACCAGGATGCCAAACCGGATCCGAACCGGATCCGTAAACCCGTATAAACCGTTATTATTTTTTAAACCCGAACTGGAACTGAACCAAAAAAATAAAATTTGCCGAACCTAAACCTGAACCGGAACGGTATTTTAAACGGTTCGGGTCTGGTTCGAGTCCAATTCGGGTCCGGTTCGACGTCCTGTAATAAACTCAACAATACAAAAAAAATTAATTGATATCAATTGTTTAGGCAAGGTCACACACTTTACGTTTTCACGAATAAATGCTAATCGTTCAAAGTTTTCTGACAATAAGGTGCTCTCTTTGGTTTTATTACGTCGGATTCAACAGAAAAGACACGTTCTATATTGCCGCAGAGCTTGAAATTGCTAATAGTTTTTAAAAGAACTTCAAGCTCTTCGGTGAAACACAGAAAAAGATTCCAATTAAATTTGTGTCTTCCATGTTGGCTTTGTGACCATCCAATCTACCGATAAAACCCAAAGTGACGTAATTTGAAACGCGTGCTGAAAAGTTATGACGTGACAAAACTACAACCACCCTTTTTACACCAGCTCAGCTTAATATGGCACAACTCTCACGTAAATCAAACAATCAAACACTACCAACAATAAAATACAAAAAAACTTTTAAAGTAATTCTTGACCCAAAGCTGAAATTTTTCCAACATATAAACGTCACCATCACTAAAGCAAAACAAACGCTTAACATTTTGAAAGCACTCACTTTTTCAAAATAGGGTAAACAACAAGAATCAATTGTCTCTCCATTTAAAGCTATCTTTTTCCCTATTTTGGAATGTGCAATCACTATATGAGGTCCTATCAAATAAAACACCAAGAGCATCACTGACACCCCGTGACTAGTTGAGGAAAGGACACCATTTGCTCATGATTTGCAGTTATTATTACAACTGTCATGTTGACAACAGTGCAAAATACTAAACTACATTACAATGTAGATTGCTATTGAAAACGACAGATTTAATTTGTGCAAACCTTAAAAAGTCTTCGTCGTCTTTAGTATTTGCTACGTCAGTAACGGCAAGCCTCTCAGGAATGTTTTTTAAAATTTCTTCCAGAAGTTGCAACTTTACATGTACTTCGGGTAAGAGTTCATTGTTGAGGTGGACAACAACTCCAAGTTTAAAGTCAAGATGAACTGTGCCATCAACAATTTTACGTCACTAAAAAAACGTCCAAATCAACCCTTGAACTTTTTGGCCAATTTTTTTTATTTTCCGGATGATTAAAAAGATATAAAGCAAGTGACTGAGGATATTTGAAGTCAGTTCTGCCTTGTAGGGTTTCCAGTTTTTTCCTAAACAGGATATTTTTATACAGGTATAGACAATGTAAAAAAAGTGTTTGAAACGGCACGCATATTTTTTCACTACCCCAATCAAAAACAAGCCGGTATTAACTAAAGTTACCATTTCGTGCTTATGGCTAAAATTGGTCCTTATTTTTATGCACTTTGTCTTTGAGAATTTTAATGTGCTTATTTTTAAAAAACGTTTTTATTTCAAAGTCTATTGTTTAATTTTTATTAATATTTAACTTTTTAATTTTTTTCATCCATTTTTTATTTTATCTCTACATTTTCCTCTTGACTTAAAGGAAAGTGACCGAGGCGCTATTACATAGGGCAGAGGTGGGAAAAGTTTTGAGAAATAAAAAAGAGTAGGCTACATTGGTGTACGTTATTAGTCGCCCAAAAATAAAAAGTGTGCCAATACCTAGGGCGGAAAATAAAAATTAGTGTCTGCTAATCGGAAGCAAAATTATCCACTGAAATAGGCTACTGTTGCAATGTTGACGAGTCGCTAATGAGATATTAACAGTGAAAACGTTTTTTGATCCTTAATCTTATTATTCTGTTTTGTGTTTGAAAAAAACTTTACAGAATTTTTCTATGCTTAGTGGTCTTAGTAAGTTGCTCTAGATTTCAGTCATTTTTCAATAAAAAAACTTAAAACAGAAAAAATAACTTTAACCGAGCAGAAGTCTCTGGGATTTTTTAAAAGTAGGTCGGGGTAATTTCTTTTTGGTTTCCCTAAGTTAAACGCCTTTGACGTAGTGTTGTGACTCGGAGAATTAATAGAGATAATAAGGACGATAAATGATGAAATGTATTAAAATTTTAAATGATTTCGCTTACCTTTTGAAGTGACTTCCAGCGTTACAGAGTTGAAAGTGATTTCTTTTTAACATTTTTTAACAAATATATTTTTAGTAGCCTAATCATTAACGACACAACACGAATATAATAATTAAATTATACAACATATTAGAACGGATAGATTGGGATTCATTAAAATATGTAAAAGATCCTTTGTAAAATTGTAGGTTATTCCGAACAATTACGTGGCGAAAAAGGGAACCCTGATTTGTTGATTCGTTTCATAGCTTCAAGCATTTGACCCATTATCATCAATACTAATATGAAAAGTTACATTAATTTAAACTTTTTGTGCCCATGAATATTTCTTTTGAATATGTTATTTAAACCTATATTTTCTTTTCGTGTAGTCTTTCCGTAGTAGATTTAAATTCTTTTAGCGCTATATATTGCTATCTTATACGTGAATAAGTTAACGGTTCTTTATTGTACTTCATAAAACAGTAAAAGAGTTTTTCCATTCGCTTATATTTATATTTTCTCAGGTCTTTTGCACATTAGGTTAAATTCGAATTTTAGTATGACTGCACAAAATTTTCTAACAAAAGCTGAAGATGTTTCTGACAATGTATGTACCCTAATAAACAATGCTTTTGAACTGCTTAAATTGTAACACAGTAATATACTCTATTAATTTTTTTTATCAATTTTAGGTTCTAAGACATACCAAGCACATTTTGCCTCATTTAGGACGTTTGTGCCTGACATCAACATTTATTGAAGATGGAATTAGAATGTGGGTTCAATGGGGAGAACAACGTGATTATATTGCCAGGTAAATAAAGTATTTTTGCTCATCAATTTAATGAAATTTTTAATGAATTCTAATGTTGATTGAATATATACATGGAAAAATTATTATGAGTTTTTGGAGCTAAAAGTATGAAATTTAATTATTGGGGTTATGGGGTCTTTTCAATAAGTCACTGTAAGTGATTTTGGTTTGTGTAACTAACCTGGATCCCCCTGCACTTACTGTTGCTTCTTGAGAAATCTTTATTTTTTTCTTGTTGATGCTGAAAGGGGGATTTCAGGTTAGTTACACAAACCAATATCGCTTATGGCACCTTTTTGAAAAGACCAGGTTATGTTATTTTGGTAAATGTATTGGGTCTTTTCAAGAAATCATTGTTAGTGACTTTTGTTTGTGAAACTAACCTAGACTCTCCTGTGGTTACTATCACTATTTGAAAAGCTCTCCTGTGGTACCTTTTCATTTGTTTTTTTTTTTATTTCATCCTAGTGCTATAGGTGGATTTAGGGTTAGTTTCATTTTAAAAAATTGCTTATGGCAGTTTCTTGAAGAGACCCAATATATTTGGGTCATTTCAGGAAGGGAATGTAACTGTTTTTGTTAATGAAATTAGCTCGTAATCCCATCTACAGCATTAGGAAAAAGTAAGAAAGAAACCAAGAAGAAAAAGAAGCAATAGTAACTGTAGGGGGTTCTTGGTTTTATAAACAAAAATCACTTGTGGTCACTTCTTGAAGAAATCCATCTATTTAATAATTTTTTTAATATTACTTTTATTGTTTGATGATATTTATTTACTATTTTGATAATCAAATCTTCTTTATGCAGTCTACATAGTTTTTATGTTGCAACTTCATTGATATTCTTGGAAAAATAACAACAATTATTTAACAACTTTAATACAAACAATCAAACTTTTTATATTTGTGAAAAACATACTAAAACATTGGAACAATTATTTAACAACTTTAATACAAACAATCAAACTTTTATATTTGTGAAGAACATACTAAAACATTTCAGTGTTAACTTCCAGCATCTTTTGCTTTATCTTCAAATGTAATTAATATTCTTTGTTTTATAAATTAAAGGTTTTTTGTTTATGCAAAATTTTGTTAGTGTAATGTTCAAGTGCATTAAAATTAGCTAATTACACAAAATCTTGCTTTTAACAAGTTTAGACTTCTAATGGTCACTATTTAAATGTTTGTTTTGCTTTTGTCTTTTGTCTTAATTAAAAATTTTATTTTTGCTTTTAACTACTTAACTATTATAGTTTTGGAGAAACCTGTTTATTTTAAAGGAATTTTTTGGCAATTGATCATGTGGAAATACTGAAACTAAAATCAAGCATTCTCTATTTATATCATCATAAAAAAGTTGTGGTGGAGCTAGAGGGCTTAATTTCCTTATGTTTGCAAGAAAAGTTTTTTTTAATAAATATGGAAAAAAACAATTTTTTGTCTTTACCTGACTTTTAAAAGAAAAATTTTTAAATTCTAATTTTGTGTTAAAAAAACCCAAAGCCTGTATCTCATGTCCTATACAGGGTGTCCATGAATTAAGGTAATCAACTTTCTTCTTAAATTAGTGCATTTAAATTCTGTTTTTCTCAAACAACTAATACACCATTTTAAAGCCAAAACTCTGTTCTTTCATTTCAGATATAGCAAAGTTTTCTAAAATAATTATTTCCATGACTATTGATCATAACATTGTGATAAAACTCCACAAAAGTGGAGAAAGTAATAGTAAAATAGCTAAATGGCTCAAAATGAACCACACAACTATCTGGAAGATCATCAAAAAGTTTCAGGAGATTGGAACTACCCTATAACGGGAAGGCTGAGACCGAAAACGGACTGTTCGTACCAGGGAGAAGCTGCGACACAACTCTCGCTGAAGTTGCAGGAACTTGCTGCTGCAGCTGGTGTAGGCAAATCCACCATGCACCAACTGTTGAGGGAAGATTTAGGAGTTAAACCCTTTAAGATGCTGTGTCAACAAGAACTCTCAGATCATCATGTGGCCATGAAGGCTGAAAAATGCAGGAAACTTCTGCAGGACATCGCAGAAGGCATGCTGCCCAATTTGGTCTTTACTGACGAGAAGAAATTCAACATCCGGCAAGCTGTTGACCAGAAAAACAATAGAGTTTGGGCATCCTCATCCACGACTGAAGCAAGAATTGTCACCAGACGCCAAAATCCGCAGTCTGTAATGGTGTGGACAGCAGTGACTGCAACTGGGAGATCCCTGCTCCTTTTTGTTCCAATGGGAGTGAAATTAAACTCTGAGCGGTACATCTCAGACATTCTAAAGGGTTGTCTGTTAACCTGGGCCAAGCAACACTTCAAAGACGAACCATGGACCCTTCAACAGGATTCGGCGCCCTCCCATGGTTCAAAATTTACCCAATCATGGATTCTGAAGAAAATCCCCTCATTCATAAGTAAGGAAGATTGGCCAGCACGAAGCCCAGATCTAAACCCATTGGACTACTCCATCTGGTCCATCTTGGAGAAAAGAGTGTGCTCCACTCCTCATCAAACCTTGGAGTCCCTGAAGGCCAAACTGATGAAAGAGTGGGACGCTATACCTCAAGAAACGCTACGTGCTGCATGCAACTCATTTCCAGACATATTGAAGGTTATAGTCAAGAACAAAGGGAGTTATATTGAATAAAGTATATATCATTTGAAAGCCTATTCTTTATCCTATTAAGTCATGAGTAGCAATGCTTGTTTTATTTTTTTGTATTTTCAGTAGAGGCCAAAACGTTCATTGCCTTAATTCATGGACACCCGGTAATAAGTCCCAAATTTTTCAATCACACCTCTACGGTTTTCTTTCAGATCATACCTTGCATATTCTTTTTCGTGTTGATTTTATTGTGCTTGATAACAAGTATGACCAGTATCTTCAAAATGTACAGTTTGGCAAGGTCACTGGTCAGCATGGTCAATATGGTTGGTGAAGTTGACTTGAAATGTTTAAATTTGTTAAAACCAACTGTATTTGTTGGCTTAATGTAAATAAGCATTAGAAGCAGGAATAATAAATTTTTTTGACTTTTGACAAAATATATCAAAAAATTAGTAAGCTTTGCAGAACTAGTTAATCTAACCAGCCCAACCCAGTTTCCACATATCAAAGCAATTAAGCCTTACCAACCTCCTACATGTAAACCTTGCCAAATAATGATGTTTTCTGTATTTATTTACATTACAAATACAGTTGGCTTCAACAAAATTTAAATATTTTATATAGCCAACTTTTTAAAACTGAATAATTACTAATGCTATACTAATTTACAAATATACAACCGGCTTAAATTTTCAACAAGAAATAAATATTTTATACAACTAACCAAGTCAACCTTTCCAACCTAGCTGCCCACACCAACCTATACATTTTAAAGGAATCCAGTATAACAGTGAATTAGGGTTTGGGGATAGAGTTAGGTTAGAGTTAAATTTGTGTAATAACCTTACCTTTAAGCATGCAATTGACAGTGAGTCACATTGAGAGAAAATTAAAAATGAGGGTGTGGGAATAACGATAAAAGCCTTAGAAATTTTAGGGTAGGAGCTGGTGCTGGAGCTGGAGCCAGTCATATTAAAACTACCAGATTGGAGCTGGAGCTAGTCATTTTAAAAATGCTGGAGCAGAGCTGGAGCTAGTGATTTTATGGAATATTTCTTAAATGAAAATTTCTAAGATGCATTTACAGCAAACTAGTAAGTTCTTTTAATGATAATATTGGGCCTAATCAAAACAGTTTGACAATGTTTTAAACTATTTTAAGCAATTTTAGGAATAAGTTCATAGTTCAAATACCTGGGCAGAGCTGAAGTTTGAGCCAGTCATTTTAAAAATGTTAGAGTGGGAACCATAAATTTTGTTGCTAGCTCTGCAGCCCTATAGACCTGCCTTCACAATTATATAATCTTTACCAAAATTAAACTCAACAAAGTTACTAGGTAGCAAAATATTGATTTCAGACTTGGAGTCATTAAACTTTTTTTTTGAAAAACTCCACACAGCAAAGACATTTTTTGTTGAAAAGGACGTTTCAACAAAAAACAGCAGATAGCTCCTCAATTAATTGCTAAAAGAACTTCTTTGGATATGCTGTTTTTGTGACCTCCTTGCAATTGATTTAGGCATTTGTACCTGCTAAGTCCAGGGAATTATGAAACAAATACATAGGATATCTTCTACAAAAGTTTTAATAATGTATTTTCTTGTCATTTGATTGACAACATCAATATCATATTTAACGTTATTGTAAGCTTTGGCACTTTTTAGGATTTTCTTTTTGCTTTTAGCAATGATAATGCTTGTGTGTAGGGTGCTGGAAGTAACCACTTTTACCTTACGTGACCATGCTTATTGAAATGCTTAAAAAGGTGTTTTTTGCTTTGCTTTGTTATATTTTTTAATTTATATTGTATGTTACTGGGATGCTGATCTTTTGAGCAATTAGTTAAATTATGCATCCTTAAATCAAAATGAATGTATTACTAATTGAAACAAAACAAATGATACAAAAAATAAAGACAGATATTTTATAACTCGATATATAATAATTAATCTTGGCTATGAAAATTAAAGATTGACGATCGACGATTGACTATTGACGATTGACAATATTTGACTGATTTGGACTCTATGCCCAAACCTGCCCAGAACACAAGAAACAATACACAGATACAATTACAATTTCACACAGTATTCTATTCTATAGACGTTCAACCCAGTAGTCTATAAATTCACAGAGCTAACAAATGCAATCTCTCTCTTTGTCTTTTCCAATAATTAAACTTGGTGCAATGGTGAGAGGCAAATCAAACTTACAGTGTTGGATAACAAAATGCAAAATTAACTGAAACGAAAGTAAACCGGGTTTGAAACTTGCTGTAACATTGTATAACTTCTACAATTTAGCCATGAAAACAGCTGGTTGCCCATTGCACATAAAAATTTGCTTAATTTTCTATTTATGGGTTGAGGGCAGACAGCCTGAAGCACCAATATTTGTGGCATTGTGCTTCATAAACTGTTTATTTTATTTACTATTAGCAATTAACAAGAAAATAAAAAATCATTTTTTATTGTTTAGTGATTGCTTAGCATTGAAAACTAGCCAAGACAAATAAATTTTGCATTTACCTGAGTGTAGTCAAAGATCAAGTGCCAAATCTTGAACCCCAACTTCTTGTTAACCAAGTTATTGATACTGAATTCATATGCTCCACATCAGAGACAATCTGTTCACTCTGTATTTTGTTTGCAGAGGTACTAATGTAAAAAGAGAAATGTCTAAAAGTTTTTTGGCTTTAATTGATGCATTGTAACCAAAAATTGATGTAATTGATTTTACAGAAACAGCAAGAATAATTAAAGCATTTAATATAATTAATTACTCACAATATTTTTCTTTGTTAGTTTTCTTGCATTGTCACCATTTTTGTTTTATATTTTAAATATTAAATTACTTAAAAAACAGAAATTGTTCAAAAAATAATAGTATTTAATAAATATACTAGTAATATTTTCTATAGCAAGATAATGTTGAAAAAAATATTTTTAACTATATTTATATTTAAAAATATTCACAAACCAAAAATCAGTAATTTTGTTTTTTTACGTTTCAAAAAATATTAATAATTGTGTACAAAAATAAATTAAATAATTAATCAAAATTTTATATTTTTCTGTGCATTTATCCTCTTGACTTGCAGGAAAGTGACAGAGGCGCTAATACATAGGGTAGGCAATTACCCCCATCTGCTTCCAGAGATGCCAAGATATTGCTGTCCACTTGTAATTTAATTGAGATATGATTGAAATTTAGAACTGCTTGCTAAGACCACCAAGCAGGGGAAAGTGTTGTAAAGTGTCTTTTCCAAGAACACAACAGAATGATGCAAATTGGTTTTGAACTAAGAACATGTTGATCATAAGAACGGTGCTTTAAACACTCAGCCATGCTGCCAAATAATCAAAAGGGTAATGCAGTGAACAAATTTAGCTAAATTTCTTGTTTTTATTGTTTTGCAATAACTTAATAGTGGTTTAGCTCCTGACAATAAAAATACTTTTAATCTCATCACTTATCATAAAGTTGTGCCCCAAGATTTTTACATTTGCTTAAAGATTCATTTAAGATTTTTTGGTTCTTTTTTTCAACTCGTATTATTTGATTAGTTACTCAATTATTTGGCATGTTCAAAAAATGTGTTGTTAATGTGTGTGCTTATTTCACTTTGCAAATTTCACACTTTTAATTTGCACTTATTTTTTGTTTTATATTGAAATCAAAACTAACTTTGTTAACTAAAATTTAAAGAACAAAATTGTATTGAAAGCTTGTAATTGTTTAATGAGAAAAGCTTGTTTGCATATCTTTTGTACTAAAATAAGTTCAGTTCTTCCTCTATTAAACAATTAATTTTTGTTGATTTTTGCAGTACATGGAGTTGTGGCATGTTCTTAGGAGCCGTGTTTGTATTTATCAATATGGTTGGACAAATTGGAGCTTGTATTGGCATTTTTTTACGCAAACAGGTTTGTATTTATTTATTTAACCTGATTTGTTTTTGGTTGTTTAGATTATAACTGTTTTTTCAGAAAAAAATTTTTTGCAAAAGTGTAAGACCACCTCAGTTGCAATGACATTTTGTAGCAAAGCTTGAACTAATTCATCATTAAATCATCCAAATTACATTATTTTATCAGAAACTTATTTTTGCTTCATAGTCAATTATTAAATGTTTTCAAAATTTCAAATATACTGCATATTTGCAACCAATTGCAGTGCAGATTAATGTATAGTTAAAGGGTATTCTTAATCTTTTTAGAAGCAGAGAAAAATGGCAAAAACCTTCATTATTGGCTGTTGAGCATGCTCTGATAGTAGCTTTGCATATGGAAAGACTTTCAAGAGGCAGATAGCAAAAAGACTACAATGTAGCAAAAGTTCAGTCCACCAAACCATAGAAAAGTTTGAGAAGCATGAAATTTATGATGACATGAAAAAAACTGGTAGACCCCATAAAACTTCATGAAGAGATGATCATGCCATCTGACAAGCTGTCATGTGATACCCCACTAGTTCTTGTCATAAAATACTTGCCAATTTGCTAAAAAATGGTACAGACATTAGTACAGGTCGACCATCACTCATCCAGCAATTATTTATCCAGAACAATCAGTTATCCAGGATTATTTTCACTACCAACCACTAGCATTTGGTGGCAGTCAACCATCACTAATTCGGCAATAACAATCAGTTATCTGGAATTATTTTCACTATTGGCCACTAGCATTTGGTGGCACTATGTCCTACAAAAACAAATTTGCACAGAAATTACACCAGCATCCAGCAATCTTTTCCTCTCATGATTTTTATGCTTTGGTAAAAAATTACTTGGTTTCCTATATAGTTGGCTAATCAATCACTAATCCAAAAAAGTGGATGATCCAGCACTCTCAGTCCCAAAGTTGCCGGATTAGTGATAGTTGACCTGTATTAGCACAATTTCCTGCTGTTTGAGCAAGGGGCTTGGTTTAAAATCCTGTAAGCCAGCAGCAAAACCACATCTTACTCTACTATGAAAAAGAAGAGATTATTTTTTGCTAGTAAACATCTTCATTGGATTGTGGAAAAATGGGAAACAGTTTTATTTTCTGACAAATCTACAATTCAGCAGTTTGCAGTGCAGAAGAACCAAAGGCCAAATGCCGAAGGTTCCATGCAAAGTACACAGTAGAGTAAAACAACCTCCAAGCCAGATGGTTTGGGGGCCATGAGCAAACATGGGACTGATAGGTTGTATTTTCTTGCCCCAGACACTACATAAATGGCCTAAAATTGTTAGACTGCTTTAGGAAAAGCTGAATATGATGGTGCATAACACCCCTATATTCATGCATAATGGAACACCATGTCATAGATCAAAACTGATTTAGCATGGTGGAAGTTCTTGACTGGCCTGGAAACAGCCTAAACTTGAACCCCATCAAAAACTTGTGGAGTTACATTAAGGATAAAGTGGCAGAAAAACAACCATCCAGTGCTAAGGAACTTGTAACTCCAATAAAAAAAGTTTGGGTGAAAGAAATCAGCATTGAGTATTATGCATCCCTAATAAAAAGTATGCCCAGTTGTCTTGCTGCAGTAGTGCAAGAGAAAGGTGGACACCCAATGCCAAAAATAGCCTTCTTTTTAGATATAAAGTAATACTGAAGTGCTTCAAATATTTTTCATTTGATGTAATTGTGTTTGGTTGCCAATAAAACTTTCTTTTTTCATGTAGAACTGATTTACCTGATTTTAGTTTGAAAAACTTGGAAAATTTCAAGGTGTTCCTATATTTTTGCAGATGACTGTAATGTTTTTACTTATATATGTTTTTTATGGTTAAAAATGTATTGAAAATGTGTATAAACCTATCACTTTTTTTTTTGTTTTCTACGAGGGTCAGTCAATAAGTAATGAGACTTTCTCAATTACTTTGGTGTTCTTGGAGTTATGCAACTGAAATTTTATGTGATGATTATGAATGGAGTTGTCATCTTATTTACAACAAAACTTGTTTATTTTCAGATTACTGTAGGTGTGACGATAAATTGAAATGACTACTAGGCTAGGAAACAGCTCATGCTTGGAACAAAGAGGAGTCATCAGATTTCTGTTGGCAGAGAGTGTAAAATCATGTGAGATTCTGTCTAGAATGCAAAGACAATATGGTCCTTCCTGTATGTCTAGAGCAAACTTCTACAAATGGGTGCAAGCATTCAAAGATGGACGCGAAAGCATTACTGATGATCTGAGAAGTGGAAGACCTGTGGATGTCTCTACCCCAGAAGCAGTACAGGCAGTTGAAGACCTGATCAAATCTGATAGAAGGGTCACTTTAGATGAAATTGCTACAAACTTGGACATCTCCCATGGCACAGTGTACGCAATTGTGCGTGAGAAGCTGCGTTTTTCAAAAGTCAGCTGTCGCTGGGTTCCAAAGATGTTAACAGATGATCACAAAATGCAGCGCCTGATGGCTTCCAGAGCATCACTACGCAGATACAGAAAGGAGGGAGATGTATTTCTATCGAGAATAGTGACAACTGATGAGACCTGGGTCTTTCATTATGAACCTGAATCGAAACGACGATCAATGGAGTGGAAGCATGTTTCTTCCCCAGTGAAGAAAAAATTCAAATCTCAGAAAAGTTTAAGGAAAGTCATGCTCACTGTGTTCTGGGACAGAAATGGGCCGATCACTATCAGTTTCTTGGAAAGGGGCAATACTGTGAACTCAGAGAACTACTGTGAGCTGCTAACTCAAGTGAAAAAAGACATTAAGAACAAACGGAGAGGACTTCAATCAAGAGGTGTGATTCTCCTTCAGGATAATGCAAGGCCCCACACAGCAGCAAGAACCCTAGCCAAAATTGAAGATTTAGGCTGGAAACTTCTAACACACCCACCCTACAGCCCAGACCTTGCACCATCTGATTTTCACCTCTTCGGCCCACTCAAAGAGAGTATGAGGGGAATTCACTTCCAGACTGATGAAGAAGTGAAGGCTGCTGTGAGCAACTGGCTAAGGACCCAGTCCACGGAATTCTATGCCAAAGGAATAGACAATCTAATATCAAGATGGAACAAGTGTGTTGCAAAGGAGGGAGACTATGTTGAAAAATAAAAAAGCATTTTTTGATTACCAGTCATTGCAAACTTGAGTTATTAAAAAAGTCTCATTACTTATTGACTGACCCTCGTATATTTATCCTGACTTGCAGGAAAGCAACAGAAATCATAATACACAGAGTAAGCAATTACCCCAACCTGCCTTCAAAGATGCCAAAATATTGCTATCTGCTTAAAATTTAATAGAGATATGATTTTAATTTAGAACTGCTTGCCAAGACCACCAAGCAGGGGAAAATGCTGTAAAGTGTCTTTTTCCCAAGGACACAACATAATGGCATGAGTAGGTTTTCAACCAAGACCATGTCAATCACAATCACAACACTTCAACCACTCAACCATGCTACCAACCAATGTACTTGACCACACTGCCTATTTCTGTATATGTACTGGCTGCAATTGATGTTACTCTTAACATTGCTATTGAACATTTATTATCAAAAATGTTATTCTTGTTTGCAAACTCTTGCAATATGATTATTTCAAAACAATTTTAAAATTGTAATTTACAATTGAAATTGCTTACATCTATTTGATCAATCATTTTTTTGATTTTCATGTACAATTGTTATTAAAGCATTTTTTTTACAATAAAACTCTATCAATTCTCATTCAGGTCGCTATTATGTGTGGATGTCTCTTCTTTATAATTGGTTTACAAACTCTTGCATATAGTATCTTATGGGATGTAAAGTTTCTTGCCAGGTATATTTTTAGTATAATCATTTAATAGTTTGAGAAATATTTATGGTTTTGTAGATGATTTGTATTATATTGTGCAGCATAGTTTAATTTTTTTTATTCTACATTGACCTAATCAGACCTCTTTATATGTGTATTTTTGACATTTTTTTCCACAAATATTTACTGAAAAAGTGTGCACAGGCAAAAAGTTTTAACAATCTTGATATTGTTCACTCTTTTTATATCATGTGTACATTAAAGTTTAACATTTTTGGTACAAGCAACTGCATTGTATATAAATCTAAAAAAATGTTTTTTTAATTTGGTAATCTTTTTGTTGCTGATAATTTTATCTAAGGAAGAAAATAAAATTTATAAAATTTACTCACATGCAGAACTGCCTAGACAATTTTTTGTGTATGTTAATAGCTTTAATTTGTAAGTTGCACAAAACTTATCTATAGCAATTTGTATATGGCTGTTGCAGTTTTTTTCTCTTTTTAATAATATTTTAAATGATAAAGACTTACAATTTTAAACCACTCTTGTCTATATAAATACAAAAATATTTCTTAATTGAACTAGAATTATAGAATTCTCCACAATTATAAATGTTTTTTTTTTTTGTAAAATTTAATAATTAAATAAACAATAATTAAACAAAGGTTTGCTTACAATTTCACTTCCACAGTTTAAGAGATGTATGTAAGTTTTTTGTTATTTTTAAATAATTACATAAAAAGTGATACTGCTTTTGTAGAAATCCAAAAAATTGCTTTTAATAAGGAGGACCAAAAGCAAGTATTTTTTACATTAATAATAATTAATATTTTTTAGAAACTTGTCCCTTGTTGGTGCAGTTCTACTACTATTAGCTGAGAGTAAATCTGAAGCAAAATCACTGTTTGCAGGAGTTCCTACTATAGACACAAACAAGCCAAAAGCTTATATTCAACTTAGTGGGAGAGTGCTTTTGGTTCTAATGTTTATGACTCTTCTTCATTTTACCTTAAGTCCACTTGATGTAAGTCATTTAGTATGGTGTATATGTCAACTTTAATCTAGTTTTCATAGATATCACTTTGAAAGTTAATGCATGTGTAGAAGATTAACAGATATCGTATAGCATGTGATTTAAGTTGTTGCTGTTTTGATTTTAAAACAGTGCCACTATTAGTGTAGTTTTCGGTACAAAAGCTTTGGGCATGATTTGGTAAAGTTTAAACTCAGATATTTAGTCCCTTTAGAAGCTACTTTTATTAAATCTTTTAACCACTTTTGTTTAAGAAAACATTTTTTTGCTTGGTCTCATTAGTAAATTTTTTTGGGCAATGGTAAACTTTTTCTTTCTAGAGTAGATTAAAATTGCTGATTTAATGACTGCGAATAATTATGAAAGTATCAAAGGCAATATTGCAAGGCACAAAATGCCTCACATTGCAGATTAAAATTAAAGTAAAAGTAAGAACTGGTTAACTTTTGCATGCATTGCCAGGCAGTTCAATTTTTTGAAATACCAAAAAAATATATAAAATATTTATTGTTATGTATAATTATGTAAAAATTTATAACCTGAAATAGATTTTTTTATTAATAATCATCAGCTTTATCTTTGTACAAACCAATTAAACAAAATTGCAAGTGAACTTCAGCAAATAAGATTTCAGTGAATAAATAGTGATTAATCAACCAAGTTATGTTTTTTCTACTGACAGCTATATTTATTTAAAGTTCGGCTATGTTTAAAACTGTAAACCAGGCATGTCAAACTCGCGGCCCTCAGAAGTCTTGGTGTAGCCTGCAAAGTCTTTAAAGAATTTTTTAATCAGATGCTCAATACAAAATTCAATTATTTATTAATTCAAAATTAGGTTTCATCTATGAAAACGGCATGAATTTTTTCAAAAGAACTTATTGGAACATGCTGACCTTTTATTTTTTCATATTACTTTGATATCAAGATAAAATTAAAAAAGGCTTTATGCAAGTCACTCCGTGGCTGGGGTTTGCTTCCCAATTAAAGCAAAGTTTGATTTTAACGTAAAATTTAAAAATAATTACCTTGTTTGCAGGTTGGACTTAGTCCACAGCAAATTTTTTTGGTTAAAGTTTCATTGATGCAGCCTGCATACCAAGGTTGCGGAGTCGGATGTTTTAAAAAGGAGTCCCAGTCAGAATATTTATCTGACTGATACTAAGTGAGGACTTTTTTTTTTTAGAGAACACTTGTTGTTTGGGTTGAAAATTATAAAATCCGAGACTGATTCGAAGTGATGATCTTTTTTTAGGGACGAATTTTTTCTATTAACGAGCATCTTTGGAAATATGGTATGCCTATGCATAATGCTATTACCCTTATTGGGGAGTTGGAGTCGAAATCTTTGAAATTCAAAAAGCTTGAGTTGTAGACAGCATTTTAGAAATTTTAGTAGTCGGAGTCAGATCTTAAATCTTTCGACTCCGCCGCTTTGCCGCATACGTCCTCGAGCTTGACATGCCTGCTGTAAATAAAGTTTTAAAAATTTCTTTTAAATTCAACCTTTTTTTCTTCCTTCTAATTTTGTTCAGGCGAATTCTTGTCTACTATTAGTTTTCTAAGTTTTATAGTGGCTGTTGGTTTTATAGTTTTATAATAGATTATAAATTAATAGTATACTATAGTAAGTAGATTATAAACAGCTGCTGTTGGTTTTATAGCAGACTATATTTTAAGTTTGTTTAAATAGTTTACTGTTCCACAGTAGTATTTCAGTAGAACTCAAGGTGATGGTTGCTGGTATCATGTTGGTGTTAGAAAAGTTCATTTTAAAACGAAAGTGTTCTCGTTACAAGTGAGTTTGCAATTATTGTAAATAACTTATATTGTTGGTTCCCGACTTTTTCTCGCTTGCAAATGGTAACTTTAAAAAAAAGTGAATACTTTCTGCTTTTTTTCTCTCAAGTCTGTGCTTTAATCTCTCCATAGGACAAAAAGACTAAACAGTTTATGTACGTTTCGTTTGTAAACCATCGGTCTATTGCATTCTAACTTGTATTGTGAAGCTAATTTTACGTAGAATTATTGTTGTAATTATACACAAACTGTGTTTGTCCATAAGAATCGGCGCGCGACAATTTGGAGCTTGACCTTTAAAAACAAATTTTGGACAATTATGGTCAATTCTACCGCGGCATTGGCAATAATGACAATCTTGCAAAGCATCGAATGGAAACAAATTTTACGTTCGCCTGAGTAATAATGTCAAGCGCCGAATTCTGGCGATCCGAACTCTGTTGTATTATAAATGTCACTATCAAGCTTTCACAATATTTGACTTCTAATACAGTTAATTTTTTAACAACCATTATCTTATCATGTGAAGTAATATAATTTAATAAAAATATTGTAGAGTTTAGCAATATTTTTTAAATATTGCTATAAATTGTATTTTTAACATACCATTAAAAGTTATATAAAATTTCTGTAGAAATCGTTTTTGTTAAAATTTATTATATGCTTATGCATAATGCAACAGTCGCGAACTGATGCTTATTAATAATGGCATACTAATTTGATTTTTTGCCTTTAAAACTGGTATCATTTAATCATTTTAATGTACAGGGTGATTCACCGAAGTGTTGACAAATTAAAACTGAATTATCCAACTTACTATAAGGGCAAAAGAAACAAGTTTTTAATAGATAGAATGGAAATTTAATGGGCTTTCACATAAAATTCAAATTATTCAATGTAGCCCCCTTTGTTTTTCACAAGGCGCCTAAGACGTGGAAGTACTTGGGCGCACGTGGCACGCACCACTTCTGGGTCAATTTCTTCCCATGACGCCTTCAGTTTTCGTTTAAGGGTTTTGATATTTGGATGGGATGTTGAGCAGGCTTTTTGCTCCAGAATGGACCAAATCCCAAAGTCCATTGGGTTCAAATCGGGTGAAGAAGGGGGCCATACTTCCTTCTCCCAAAACCCTTTAAAATTGGTCTTGCACCAATGCTGGACTGCTTTGGCTGTGTGGGAGGTTGCCCCATCTTGTTGAAGCGTAATTCCTTCCTCTCCCACTGTTTCTTGAACCCAGGGAATGACTTTTTCTTCCAACATCCGACGATAGATAGTTTGGTTAATTTTCACGCCTTCGTCAATAAAGATTAGAGGTGTTTTCAGGCCTGTTGAAGTGACTCCTGCCCAAACCATCACGGAAGAAGGTTTCTGCCTCCTAAATGAACTGCAACGTTCAACTGGCACCATGTCCTTGTTTGGAATCCAAATCCTGTCATTTTGGTGGTTGTGGATAGCTTGGACAATGAAAAGCTTCTCATCTGTCCAAAGCACTTGAGGCTGCGTGCCAACAACAAGTCTCTTGATCAAAACCTTAGCTCTATCAAGCCTTTTCTTCTTAGTGGCGTTTGACAGGAGCTGCCTCTTGGTAAATTTGTACGGGTAGACGTGGAGATCATCCTTGAGAAGCCTTTGCACGGTGCTCACACTTACAGAGGTGTCCTTAGCCAGTTTTCTTGTGCTCCTTGAAGGGTTCCGCCTCAACCTCTCCCTGACCTTCTTAATCAGTTCCTTTGTCCTGATGGGTTTTTCAGGAGTACTTCTGATTCTTGGAGCACAACTTCCAGTCTCCCTGAACCTCTTCACAGCCTTGTAAACACCTCCACGACTCACAAATCGCTTCATCAACCGGAAAATTTTCGCAGGTGGAAGTCCTTTCTTGCAATACCCTTCAACAATGTCATTTACTGTCTTTGCCATCTTACTTTTCTAGATTAAATATTCTTATTGATATTGAAAACTTACTCTAGAATATATAATAACAATCTGAAGAGGTAATGGTGGAAGTCCTTTCTTGCAATACCCTTCAACAATGTCATTTACTGTCTTTGCCATCTTACTTTTCTAGATTAAATATTCTTATTGATATTGAAAACTTACTCTAGAATATATAATAACAATCTGAAGAGGTAATGCGAAGTTAATAATGGAATAAAGTATTTGTCAACACTTCGGTGAATCACATAAAGTATTTGTCAACACTTCGGTGAATCACCCTGTATAATTATACTTAACCTGTTTGTTGTCGTATTTTGTATTTTCATTTCATAATTTTGTTTAATTCATTAAAAGATCACCTCGTGATTAAGTTTTGTCTTTAAATTTTTTCAATTTTTATTTCTAAACTTTTTAAGATACATTCAGGGCATTATACAAAATTCACTATTTAAGACTAGAATTATTAAGAATGCTGGAATCCATAGTTACTGTTGCAAAAAGTTTTTTTTAATCTACACAATTATGATGCCAATTTCTTATTACTTTGCAGATCATACAGAATGTAATTGGCACCGCCTTGATGTTTCTAGTCTGCGTTGGATTCAAAACTAAACTATGTTCGTTAGTACTGGTTTTGTGGTTGCTGCTTATCAACTTGTGCAAAAATCAATTCTGGACGCACGCGGCCAACAGCGCCATGCACGATTTTCAGAAGTACGACTTCTTCCAGACGCTGTCAGTCGTGGGAGGCCTTATGATGGTTATTGCTCTTGGGCCTGGCGGCGTCAGTGTGGATGAAAGAAAGAAAATGTATTGAAATCGAAGCGTTTATGCTGTTTGCGCAAAGTCATTGGCAGATTCCGAAGACGTTAGACTTTGTTCTAGTAGACTGTAGAACTGTAAGGAAACGTGGACATTGCTCTGAAAATTACTGTAGTTGAATCGTTTTTATGAAATTAGTGTGGTGTGCGGTGGTGGCATTAACTTTCCAGTATTACTACCGATGAATTATAAGCATGGACATAATCATTAAGAATCTGAATACAGCTGAAAGGCCATTGTCCATTAAATATTATATGATTAATTCCTCGCCGAGTAGCATTATTTCAGTAAAATTTATACGATTTCTGAAAGTGTGTAATTGATCTGCTATCGTTTATTATTAGCAGAGCGTCGTTTTCTAATTAAACACGTGATATTTCCGTTGTACTATTTCAGTAACGTTTTTCCAAAACTAGATTCAAGTTGGAAAAATTCTCGTATGAAGTTTCTCTTGTGTATTATATTGATTTCGAGTTTAATTGGGTTTAAACTAATCTCTGTTTACAATGAAATGCTGTAAAAAACACTTAAAAAGCAATTTTGTTTTGCATATGTTACTATTGCTACAAACACACTTTAAAAAATTGTCACGTAACATTTGCTGATTTTTCACTTGTGCTTTATGCCTTTTTACTCGAACCCAAGTCAATGTAATGTCATATTGTGCATGTCAAACTCAACTTTTTTTATGAAAATAAAAGTTTTGTGTCAACGCAATTATGTTATTTAATTAACACTATCAGTAAAATTGCAACGTGGTAAAAGTAGCAATATCAGTTTCATTAACTAATTAGCACTTAGATCCTTGAAAACAAGTATGATTCTAATTGTTTTTATGTTCACGCCATTTTAATTTATAGCTATGATTTCTAAGCCTGTGTAAATATGCATTTAAAAGCCTATCATCAATAAAAAAATTGAAATAAAAAAACACATCAAATTGCTTCATTTCAAGATCGTCAACACCAACGCATGACACAGCCAAAGAAGCAAAACTGATTATAATTGTGTACTAAATGTTTGTGTGTGCGGAACAATCAATTCGAGTTTTAAAGCGTGATATCAATAGAGATCTTGAATCCACTTACAAGTTTATTAGCTGCAAACAAACACGTGCTCTTGTTTTGTGCTCTAAAATTTTTGTCTCTCGTATTACGTTTTTCATTAGCTTATTTATTACGTAACTGATCATTTTTACTTATTAATATTTCAGATCTTTTTTAATTTGTGCGGACTCGGCTGCATGTTTTGTATTACTGTGGGGATTCGGGCTCGTTTATTCGCATCTTTTCTGGTAGTTACTCTTTTGATTATCAATGTGTCGGTCAATAACTTTTGGTCCTATTCCAGCATCATGAACGATTTTCTCAAATATGATTTCTTTCAGGTAAGAAATTATTTTTTCTGACAATTTTCTTTTTTTTGCTGAATTTTTAAGTTAATTTTTAAAAGCAATTTGTTGTACCTTTTGTTGATGCATTTTGCTTAAACTGTCTCTTTATTTACTATATATTGCTACTGCACGTGTACTTTGTTTATAACAGTCATCTGTTATTGATCTGCTAAACTGTATATGCTATCTTTTTTCTGTGTATTGACTTCACAAAATATTAGGATTTTTGCACTTGAATTTTTTAATTCTTAATCACACAAGTGTTTTTATTAAATTGGTTTCAAAATCCAAGTGTTAACAATCATCTTGACATAGTAAAAAGCATGTGGTAATCTTTTGATAGTTGCTTAAAGTTTAACGTCGGAAACGTTATTCTGCAAGACGGGAAGATGAATACTTGTATGAGGGATATGTCTAACAAGCAATCTACTAAAGTTTTTCTTCCCCCTGGTAAACTCGTTACAACTGGTTATTGGGTATCGTTTTTCGCTTGTTAATGAGATTTGTCATGTGCAAACCTTCTTTTTTTGCGTTTATCAATTGCCGAGAATTTTTACAGCTTGTTAAAGAAAGCAAACCCAGTTTACAGTAATACAGGAAGCTTCGGTTAATCCGGATGCGATTTATAAGACAATTTATCCATGTTCAGCAAAGATTAGTTTATCTGGAAACTTGTTTCAAACTTGACGTTACCCGAGGTGATGAACAACCATAAAAATCACCTGAATTGAATGTGCGAACAACTGAACGAACAATACAAATTTACATACAGCATCAAACGTATATTTGTATGAGGGATATGTCTAACAAGCAATCGTTATCACCATGTTACGGTGGTATCTTACTTTGTTACATGTATTAAATATATATATATATATATATATATAATAATAAAAGTGGCAAGACTGTCAGTAAAGAGCTCAATGAAAACTCAGAGCATTAAATTAAATTACAAAAGCCACAAAAGAGATTTTATTAAAACCTCAACAGTCTGTTTCGCCTTTACGGCTCATCAGGAGGTGATTCTTATTCAAATAGAATTGTATTTGAATTCTATTTGTGTGATGAGCCGTAAAGGCGAAACAGACTGTTGAGGTTTTAATAAAATCTCTTTTGTGGCTTTTGTAATTTAATTATATATATATATATATTGCACGTTTTGTTATTGTCAAGCAAAATACATTTATTAATTGATTTCATAAACTGTACAAATTAATGAAACCAAACTAAAAATCAAAGCATTTTATTTAAGTTACTCTAACAGTCTATTTCGCTATTAGGCTCATGATAGGTCACAGCATACTGTAAGATTTTGTGTCTATTGATGAATCTAATAGCGAAACAAATAATTGTTAGTTCAATATCAATAAAAGGTTTTCTGTTAATTTTGTATAATCGTTCTGTCTACGGTAGTCATCGCATACCTTATTGAAAAGCATCAAATATTTATGTGACATAAACTGCCGATGTTTTTCTGGAATATTGCCGATGGTAAATGATAAAATACCAAAGTGTTTTGTGAAAAGTAATTCAAAAGCAGAGCTTTTAAACTTGCATCAGTCTTGGAGTCGAGGAGTTTTATGAAAAAATTATTATAATATTTATATAATGGTTTTACACCACAAAATGCCACGTTTACACTGGTTAATTTCGAATATTTTTTAGGTTATGTCTGTCATCGGCGGTTTGCTGTTTGTCATTGAGAAAGGTCCTGGAGATATCAGCTACGATGAATACAAAAAATCATTGTAGATTGGTCTGTGAAAATTGAACGATGGACTGAAACCAGTGGTAGACAATATGTTAAAACTCTAAACTAATTTGAGAACAGCTTCAAAGTTGAAAATGCCATGACAATCGATGACACCGGTTCTTTGTTTCTTCTTTCTTTCATCGGTTTTTTTTAACTTGGTTCGACCGCGTTGGCTATTGAGCTAATGACGAAAGCGTAAAATTTTGAAGCGAACCAGCCTTTTAAAGTGTTTGTTGTATTTTGCTTTGCTGGAATACTAAAGTTTTTCTCCCTGGTAAACTCGTTACAACTGGTTATCGGGTATTGTTTTTCGCTTGTTAATGAGATTTGTCATGTGCAAACAGACCTTCTTTTTTTTACGTTTATCAATTGCCGAGAATTTTTATAGCTTGTTAAAGAAAGCAAACCCAGTTTACAGTAATACAGTAAGCTTCGGTTAATCCGGATGCGATTTATAAGACAATTTATCTGTGTTCAGCAAAGATTAGTTTATCTGGAAACTTGTTTCAAACTTGACGTTATCCGAGGTGATGAACAACCATAAAAATCACCTGAATTGAATGTGCGAACAACTGAACGAGCAATACAAATTTACATACAGCATCAAACGTAATTAGTTATAGATTACTGTCACAAGGCCTGATAAGTAACGGGCGCCGTTTCCAACACTTATGATTTGGAATGTTGAATGTTAACAAAAGAACACCTGCTCAAATTGTAAAGCGAAAAAATTTAAATTACAAGTGTAAAAAAAGGAATCTTATTTAAAGTATGCGAAAATCCAAATTAAATAATCCAGTTTATTTCATGCTTTTTGTTCGAAATCATTTATTTTAATTGGTTAGTTCGTTTTAAAAATTGGTTTTAGTTGGTTTTTAAAAATTTGCATTAATTAAATCCGGATCACCTGCCTTTTATAGTATGTAATATTGAAATCGTATCTTTTATTAATAGTAGTCTTGCATCTGATTTCTACTTATTTTCCATTTATTCTCCACGCATTGCTTGGTATTTATGTGCAATCCGGGTCGTTTTCGAACGCTTCACCGATTGTGGTTAGTGCGATGCAAAGCTGTCTAATCAATTTCAAAATGTTACAATTCTCTCAATGTAATGTTAATTTATTGATTGTACCCATGCATTCAAATACTTAAATATTTAAAATCCTAATTTTAATTGTTTCCCGATATGTAAACCTTAATTGATTTTTTACTTTGTCCTTTTAACTAGGGAAAAATTAGCTTCGTTTTCTGAGATTGTTTTTTCTCCGTGAATTTTCAAAAGTCGTCGTGACGCTTATTTTTCAGTACCGGTTGTTGCAACGCAGATTCGTCATTGAAAAAATCTTGTTTACGCTTTATTGCTGTTGTTGTAAAGCGAACTATATTCCATTATGTTTTGCTCGTGTATTCAAAATAGCTGCCATAATAAATGATAAGAGTTGTGCCATTGTTTTAAAATAGTTACTGTTATAAGATTATTATTATTATGATGTGGAATAGACAACTGGCTGGTATTCTGTTTCGTTATACGTGAGTAGAAAGTCTTTTAACACCAAAAAATGGCCAAAAAATTTTCCATTCTTCATGGTCCGGATTATTGATCAGTCAATTAAAAAAACAAACTACTATATAGACTTACCAGTCAGTCTATTTGAAATGCAGCAAGTTAATTACCGAATTATTTGGTATTGTTTTCTGTGTTGTTTCTACTCCAAATACAGTATATTACAAAATAATAACGTTGATGTGAGATCAGTAAATTTAGTAATTTGTTATCTGTAAGCTTAGGTTTTAAGCCCATGAGTCAAAAATGAATAAATATACAGTCAACTTCGGATATAAGGGATTCGCCTATAAGGGACAATTTTAGATGGTCCAATGATTTTCTATGTAAAATAAAATATTCACTTATGTAAGGGATCCGGATATAAGGCATTTTCGCTTATAAGGGATTAAATTTCCAAGTTCCAATCATAATTTTTTAGTAATTTCAGTCGGTTATAAGGGATCAATTTTTTGTTCGGATAATAGGTCAAAATATCCAAAAGCGCGTGTTTCGATTTCACTTTCGCAGGATATTCTGAGGGCACGTCTTTGTCACGGGCTTTTTGGAGGGGAAAGTGTGAAAAAAGGCTGTTTTGAGCGTTTAAAACTTGCGTTCTTAGGGTATCGGATCGAAATTTGCGGCAATCGGATATAAGGGATTAATTGAACTGGTCCCGGCGGATCTCTCATATCCGAAGTTGACTGTACATTGTAAAGATGAAAAACAGAATAAAAGATTTGTAGCCTAATTGTTTTTGAACTGATTAAAAATTAACATTAAATTAAGAAAATAAAAACACAGCAACAGTAGAGTAGTCCAAAAATGTACAATAACATTAAGACATAGTTACCGTCTGAAGAGCAGAGATGGCTGAAATTACTTGATTTTTTTAAGCAATGCAGGCTACTGTTCAATTCAATTTTATTTGCAATCAAGATATTACGTTTTGAAGTTGTTATTGAAAAAGTGATAGCGAAATAGGAAACAGCCGCTAAACGATATACGTTATTGCACGCACAACGCCAATTGTGCGTGGTCGCCGTACCTTTAAAACAAAGTAGCTACTGTACGTTAATCTTTTTTTTTAAAAGAGAGAAAAAAGAAAACAATTAACTTAAATTTTTTAAAAAATAAAAAAATAAAAGTGTATATCAAAACGCAAAAGGTAATAAAGATACTTAATCACAATAAAATATACACATCCGAGCCATATAAAGAGAATGTTGCATAATCATGGGTGGGAGAGACAACAAACTCTGTGACCAAAAGGGTCAGGCAGGCAAAGAAACCCATCAAAAGAAATCCTGCCGTGGGTCAAAAGGACCATTTCAAATGTATCTGGCCGGCAAAAACACAATAACCAAAATTAAACTACAAAAACATTAAAAGAATGGTGTGCATCATATAAAAGTTTTTTTGAATTTTCATCGTGATCGGTAAATTTCGTCATTGATTTATTAACTTGATTTTCTTGTGGAATGTCTTGAGCTCGTACTTAGTTTCTTCATCAAATTATTTGAAGTTTCTTGAAAAAAAGAACAGCAACCAGCAAAAGTTTTTCTAAGAGTTTGTTAAATTCGTTTTTTGAAAGCTTATTTTTCTACAAGATACTTTAAAAATTCTTTACGAAAATTTTTATAAGGTACTGATTTTTTATAAGGTCCTGACTTTTATAAAATTTTTATAAGGTACTGACTATAAGGTATTGACTAGCTTAAACACTGTGGTACTGTGTTAGCAGTACCCAGTGTGCAAGCTAGTCAACCTTAAATTAACTGATAAAATTATCACAATTGTTTTGCTTGATACTGATGAAAACTATGGGTAACTGGCAGAAATTTTTTTAGTTTGTATTCAATATTTGCTTATTGAGTCAGTTTATAAAACTGTAGTTCATTGAAAAGATATCTGTATGTCATTGGGAATTCTTAAAATTGATTTGTAGGAATATAATTTTAGTTGTTACTTAATATTGAACTAAATTTGTTCTGTTTTACCATAATTGCCTTTATCAATTGTTTGAAAAATTAATTATGAATTACTTGAAAGGTATTGTTTGTCACGCTACTAAATGGGCTTTGATAACGCAAAGCTTTGCCTTTTAATCATTATTACTTGAAAGGCTTATAGCGTATTTAGCTACTCTATAGTCCATTTTGAAAATCTGAGTTATGGTGTTTTCATGAAATTTTAAAAAAATAGCTTAAGAGCAGCATTGATTTTTTTCACAAAATTAAAGTTGTAAATTAATTTAATAACGATTTTCTATTTATACAGTTAACTAAAAAACAGGTATCTTATATTTGTTACAATAGGGAATCGAATTAGCAGTGTTTGCTAAGTGCTGTTTCATGGCGCGGTCTTCTACGATTGATTTGTATTTGGCCGTGCCTTGGGTAATTGTGCTAATAGCGTGATTGTAAAAAACAACACACAGTCATTCTTGTTATGTTCTCACGTTTATTTTCTTTTGTTAAAATAAAATAAAACAACAATAGAAACATGGTGTCAGAAGAGCAGAATTAAAATACTGTAGAATTTGAATTTTTTGAAGAAAAAGTAGCAATCAAAAAGAAAGGAACAACTTACCCGTACCGGAGTCCATAAATGTAACGTCAGGCGACGTAGCAGAAAATTGGAACTACTTTAGACAGAGTTGGAACAAGTGTGAAATCGTAACAGGTTTGAGAGAAAAAGATGAAAAAGTTGGTGTTGCAATTCTTAAAGGAATCATGGCCAAAGATTGCTATAATATTTATAAAAGACTGCCACTGGAAGATGAACGTAAAGAAAGAGTTCAAAACATTCTTGACAGTCTATAACAGTGGTTTTCAACCTTTTTCATACCGTGGCCGATTTTTCAACCCAAGATAACTTAACGACCTGCTTCGGTCAACTAAATTTAATTCCCATCAAAATCATAGTGTTGTCTAAAAAAAAGGTCTTCACTTTGAATCAAATTCTGATTTGTCCATTTTCGTTTCCAGGTTGAAAATCACTGGTCTAGAAGAATATTTTAAGCCAGCATTAAGCGTAACGTACAAAAGATTTTGTTTCAATACCTGTGATCAACAAAGTCATGAATCGATTGATGATTAGGGGAAGGTCAGGTTAATTGATACGAGTTTTACTTATATTTGCATAATTCCAAAAGTATTTGACATCAAAATGTAATCAATGGCGCACATAGGCGTACCAGCCAAAAAACATTTGGGGGTACAATGAAGTTTTGCACAAGTTTTGCGATGTTTGTCCAAATTATGATTTTCTAGTAGATTACGAATAAGATAAAAAAAATTGTCTGGGATTCTCGGACGAAGAACTAATTTTGTCCTAAAATCATGGTAATTTCCAAAAAAAAAGGTCTTCACTTGAATTCGGTCTCATATTTTTCAATTTTCGTCCCAAAATCAAGGTATTCTCTAAAAAAAAAGGTCTTCACCTAAATTTGGTAACTATTTTTTTTTTGCAGTTAATCATTGCCCTAAAACTCTTGACTTTGCCCAAATTTTCATATCGCAGCCCGAAAAATTATGCCCAAATATTTTCTTGTGACTGCCCGAAAAATTTAAATTTTGCCCAAATCTTGAAAACTTGGGAGGGTAATTGCCCCCTTACCCTCCTCCGGCAGGTACGGCTATGATGGCGCAGATCAAAGATTGTTTACTGGGATGTTTTTTTACGTGGTTACGGCATCTGGCTATGTCTAGTTTTCCTGTAGCATGTCCGGAAACATGAACACATCCAAGCAGGTTAGTTGATATACTCTTGCAGGTCAGTTGATACAGTAGTGTTTAGTTGATAACTTTAGCTATCAGCTCGTAAAAACTTCATGTTTGTCCAGATTTTAACCGTACAGTTTAAGAAGCACAACAAAATATATACTCCGGTTTCATCAACATCAAAAATCTGCTGGCAATAAATTTGTCTTTATCTAAAACTGCTGCTAAATTTTGGAAATATTGATTGACATTGTGCTAAATTTTGGAAATAATGATTGACATTGTGCCATAAAAGTAGATGCACGCTCAAGTTATGTGACTTTTGGAGTTTTTTTAAGAAACAGATTTTGTCTTCGTTTGAATCCTGACTGCCATCTTTTTCCGGCCATCCTATTAGCTTTCCATTGATTAAAAATGGCAATATTTTGCTAAAAAACTTCAATGTGTCTACCGGTGATAATACCATGAAGACCTAGAAAATACAGGCCATGTCAACAAAAACGAGCGCATGAGCTGAAGGCTGATAAAGCGCTATCGCGCTGCCTTGCCTTCAGCGCGCAAAACTGTGTTAATAGCAAAGAAACAATTCCGCAGATTTTACAATTTAAAACTTATGTTTATTTTACTTAAACGTTAACTGCTTGATTTTTTCCAGCATTAATTCAATTTGTTGTAGCATATTTATTCTGTTTGATGGCCAAATTACTAGTTTATTAAAGCTTCAAACTTGCTTTTTACTTAATGATCAATTCCCTTTGCATAAAGCATTAAAGATCGATAAAAATTATAATTGCAGCATATCTAGTGATGTACAGATAGTGCAGAACAATAATTGAAAAACAATATAAACGTTCATAAACGCATTGTTGCAAAAAAGTCAAACAGGCTAAACGAAATTGATTTTGAAATGTTGTGGTAGCGAATGCCGGGGGTGTAATTTACTAATGTCGACAAAGAGGAAAATTACTGCTATTAAAAGTAAAAGTTGTGCTGCTGAAAAGTGAATGACTATTTCAACGGTGGGCAAATTGCGGCTCTTTTAGCTAAACAATAATAACGAAATCAAAATTGTGCAATTGCTACTCACTGCAAACGAAGATTTTTAATTAGATGCTAAGTCAATTTATAACGTGGAAATAAAAGCAATTTTTTGTTTGTTGTTAAGGACCATTTATACCACAGCAAAAATTTGAGCAAAGCGAGCGCTATCTTTTTTTTATTTATTTCTCGCCCACCGAGACACGCTGGTAACATTAGAATAAAAGAAACAAAAGTAGTGCTCGCTTCTTGAGATTCGCTTCTCTGTAATGAAATTTATAAAATAATAATATCGTGCAATTTTAACAAATGAAGATTTGAGAGAATCAATGCACATTGCTTTGACTCAGGGTTGCCAGATTGGCTTTTTTTTAGTGTGATTGGCATCAAAAATTTTGTTTGGCTTTTTGGGTTTTTTTGGCTGGAGTGCAAACTAGCAGTGATGGCCTTACAAAAAGGGGGTCCCGGTGCAAAAAACATAAGGGGCCCCTATTTAGTGTACTAAAAAAGGTAGCTGAAGCCATTTTTAGTATATAAAAGCATAGTGATCTATAAACAAAAAAGTCTTCAATTTAGGAAGGGGCTACTATTGGGTGATCCAAAGCATGGAGAGGCCCCAAAACATTGTGATCTCAAAAAAAGATCAGCTGCCTAAGAAGCTGTTCCTTTTTTTTCAAAATTTCTTTTTTTTTTTGACATGCTATCGACATCCTGCTACTACTATGAAAAAATAGAGCAATTTCTTGTGTAGGGGGTCACTTTTTGATGTATTTTAGGGGGGTTTAGTGCGGCCGCACCGTTTGCACCCTATTAAAGCCATCACTGCAAACTAGCCATGATTTTGGGAGAAAAATTGAGAGATCATAGACTTGAGAGATTTTAACTGAAGACCTTTTTTCTTTTTTTTTTAGAGAACACTTTTTTTTAGCGACAAAAATAAAATTTTGTCTGGCTTAATTTTGGTAATTTTGGCTACTTTTTCATCTTAATTAGCTTATTTTCCAATTTTGCATCTGGCAACTCTGCTTTGACTTTATATCGCCCAGATTTTCAAAGCTAGCTAATAAAGTGAAAACCCACAGTAGATCTAATGCTAGTAAAATCTTGGAAAAGTTGTAAATCGTGCAATGTTGTATTTGCTTTTATTATTTGATTAAAACTTGCTTTATTTATTCTATTTGCATTAACACCTCAAACAGAATTGGTGGCTCTCCGGCAGTTTTGAATTTTGACATGTGGCTCTTTCATTTAAAACTTTGCCCACCCCTGACTATTTACGAGTATTTTTCTTTTTCTACACTTTTTGTGCCCGTCATCATTTTAATACTGAAACAGAAAGTGAAACGGCATTGTCTACAAAAAAAGCCTGAATAACGTAAAAACTAGTTGAGCTTCAACACTTTTAAGGAAGCCTCCTTATAACTGCGTGGAGAGCGAAATAAAGAGTAGTTTTTCAAAAATATATTGCCAAGAATTCTGCTGTACTTCAAAGAAATATTAAAATGCCATTTTTCGGAAACAGATATAAACAAATTTATCAAAAAAGTACATCATACCCGTTCACCTATTTGGGTAAATAACACAAAGCAGTAAATGCACCACTGTACTAAATAATCTTGAGGCAGCACAAGGGCTCCTTTATTTAGCTGGTCTAAGTACCTTCCAAATTTATTGTAATAGTACATTCTATCATTATCACGAATTTGACCTGCTTGCTTTTGAAGATATCCAGCTATATACAAAATAGCTGCCAATACGTCGCTTCTAACACTTCCCTCAAGCGCCTCTAGATTGTCAAAAATTTCACACTCTTCATGGGTTAGTAGACGCTTACAAAGTTCACATTCATGTTCATCACCAGCACTGTCATTTAAATATCAAGTTTGAGTTGTGTAGATACTTTAGCTTGTTGTATATATATTTTTTCAATCACTGATTGTGTACTAAAAAAGTATGTTCCCCCAGAGCCCTGCCGCAGCTTATCAAAAGCAAGGATCGGTAGAAAACCATTTTAACATGACATATTCATTGCCACTTGTCAACAAATGACGTTTCAGATCAACTGCTCCTCTACAAATATCAGTATCAGTATCTTTTATTATATATTTATTATAAATATGAGCAAGAAATTTTGCAGTGTATAAAGTTAACGAACAGACTCTAGGATTTGTAGTTGGACGCATACCATCAGCCATTGCTGCTACATTCAACAAAAATTTTATCCTCGGATCATCAGGCATCTTAATAACAGCTCTTATTGCATCGTTGTGCGCTTGGTTTTCTCATGGATTTTTCACATTAAATATTTTCCACAATTTGAGTACAATTTTTAAAAAATTAACAGTTCCTGATGCTGCTTCATTATTAATTTTAGGGTGAGATTCCAAGGCTGCAATAGTTTCGTCACAAAAAATACGTAGGCATATAGAAACACTTTGACGCCCAATTGGCTTTGAAGATACTGCTGTGTCATTTAGCTTGGATAACTTTAGAAGAGAGTTGCTCTCTACTTCTTTCAATTCAACTAAATCACTCCAATTTGCAACTTGAGTTACTCTGTTCAGTTCAATTCAGTTCAGTTCAGTTTTCTTTTATTTCTGCTCCGCCACATGAACAAAATAACAAAATGTTGAAAAGTTTGTATGTTTTTAAAGACGGGGTTAGAAAAAGGAAGAAGCAACAAAACGAGTTGACGTTGTGTCTTGCTAATTAGCGATGAAAGGTGTGACTTGTTGTTTAATATAGAAGCAAGGTTGCTTCACCTCATTATGTACGTTAAATGTGTACTGCAGCCTTTTGTTTTTTCAGTCAACCAATTGTTTTGCAAGCATTTCACAACGTACACACAATCAAATAAAAGGAAAATATCAAAGTTTTTAATCAATCAAGGCTTTGATCTGCCAGGAGAATAGCCCATAGCCAATAGTCCATAGCCCAAGTGGAAAAGCACTTCTGGTTAGTAAGATGCCCATCTACAATAACAGCAAAGACTTTGTTTTCTTGTTCAGATTCGATTGCTTTTACTATGCTTTGCCCTTCATCATACAAAAACTTCGCCGTAAGATTGCTGTTCACATGACAGTTGACATGTTCACTTTTTCAAAAATTTTCCTAAGAAGCTTGATTTTAGATACCTATATTTAATTTTTTTTTAAACAACCTTGATTTTTTTTATAACTATCTTCAATTTTTTCTTGACAACCTTGATTTTTGTTACACCTTTATTCAATTCTTCAAAAATTTTTTTTAGTCAACCTTGATTTTTGTTATAGCTATACTCAATTTTTTCTTAACAAACTTGATTTTTGTTATATTTTTGTTTAATTTTTTCTTGTCAACTTTGGTTTTTAGATGTCTACCTTCAATTTTTTTAGACAATCTTGATTTTTGTTATATCTTTGTTTGAATTTTTCTAGAGAACTTTGATTTTTGTCATACCTTTGTTTAATTCTTTTTCTTGGCAACCTTGATTTTTGCCATTCCTATCTTCAATTGTTTGTAAGCATCCTTGATTTTTTTGTAATAACTATGACCAATTTTAATAGTTTTTTCTTGGTAACCTTGATTTTGTTATATCTATTTTTAATTTTTTCTTGGCAATTTTGATTTTGTTATCTATGTTTAATTTTTTCTTCGTACCCTTGATTTTTGTCATAACTTTGTTTAATTTTCTCTTGGAAACCTTGTTTTCGTCATAACTATATTTAATTTTTTTCGAAAGAACCTCAATTTTTATTATACCCCTGTTTAATTTTTTCTAAACAACCTTAATTTTTATAACTATCTTCAATTTTTTTCTTGGCAACCTTGATTTTTGTTATACCTATCTTCAATTGTTCCTAAGCAACTTTAAGTTTTTATATACCCAACCTCGATTTTTTCCCTAAACAACCTTGATTTTTATTATAACTTTCTTTTAATTTTTTCTAAGCAACCTTGATTTTTGTTATACCTATGTTCGATTTTTAAAAATTTTCTTGACAACCTTGTTTTTTGTCGTAACCATCTTCAATTTTTTTTTGGCAACTTGATTTTTGTCACACCTACCTTTAATTTTTTTCTAAATAACCTTAGTTTTTGTCATACCGTTGTTTAATTTTTTCTTGAGAACCTTGTTTTTTGTCGTAACTGTCTTCAATTTTTTCTTGACAACCTTGATTTTTGTTATACCTTTGTTAAGTTTTTTCTTGACAACCTAGTTTTTTTGTCATAACTATCATCAATTTTTTCTTGGTAATCTTGATTTTTGTTACACCTATCTCCAATTGTTTCTAAGCAACCTTGATTTTTGTTATACCTATATTTAACTTTTTTTCTAGACAAACTTGATTTTTGTTACACTCTTGTTGAATTTTTAAAAAATTTTCTTGGCATTCTTGGTTTTTATTCATAGTCATTTTAAAGTAATTTTTAAAAAGTTTTAAACAAAATTTCTATTGATAGGATATTTGTGTTCAATAAACAGATGCTTCATAATAAAAAAGTTCTTGTTTTTTCTATTTTTATTATTTAGTAAACCAAATTCAGACAATCAGACATAGTTTTTACTTTTATGCAGTATGAATTCGCTTTCTAGTGTTAACATTTTAATTGTTTCAAAAATGAATTCAGTTCCAACTACTTTTAATCTTTTGGTCATTTTTATGAACTTTTAGTGATAAGAAAACTACTTGTGATCACTGTAAGCGTGACAACGTGTGTCAAGGTCTCTTTTTACACAGAAGCTTGCTCGTCGTCGTCGTCATCGTTTGAAGGGCATCCACTCCAGGTCAGACACAAACAGGACTGGGGCCGAGAGTTTATCCTTTTACTACCCCAGACTGCTGCACTGCCTGAATCAGAAGCTTGCTGTTCATACCGTATCGCGTTTCCCGTTAAGAATCGCGACGTATTCACGATCGGAGTTTGAAAATCTGGTTATCTTAATTTCCAGTGTAAGAATAGAGTAAGCAAAAAAATTTATAATGCACCTTGATTTTTATAGTTTTTAAAAACAGTTTGTAAAAAGAAATTTTATTACAAGCTTGACCAAAAAATTTGATTTCAAAACACAACTTAAGCTTAACTGCTAGTTTGATTTCCAGTCAAGTGCAACAACCTACAGTGGAACCCCGGTTGGCGACCACCTCGATAACACGACCACCCCGTTATCAGGACCACTTCAGTGCGGTCCCAAATAATTTACTATGGTAATGCATTGCATTCTGTTTCAATAACGCGACCACCCCGGTTTCCAGACCAGGACCGCCATATTTTGGTCCAAAACTGCAAATTTAACTCCGCTAAAGCGACCACACGTGCTCAATAATTTGCTTTTGTGACCAAAATAATAAGGTTAAATTTCTTTTGTGATCAAAACAATAAGATTAGATGAGCGCGTGCACACTGCACACACACAAAGAAAATGCAATTGCGCAATGAATGACCAGTGTGGCAAACAGAACTGAATTTTATAAGATAAACTTCAGTACTAACAGTTGTTTAAATTCATTCTGCAGTATCTGATAAAAATAATGGCACTTAGTAAAAAGAAACCGAGAGAACTTTCAATCAAAGAAAAGGTTATGGTAATACAACAAAAAGAAAGTGAGAGAAAATCTCAGAGGAATTTGCTAAGACTTTCGGCGTTAGCAAGACTCAAATACAGAACACACTTAAAAGAAAGGCAGACGTTTTGGCTGCATATGACGACAACTTATCGAATGACCGGAAGAGGGTTAGAATCTTTCAATTTGAAGGAGATATCGATTCAGTAACTTTCCGATGGTTTCAAAGAGCTCGGTCTTTAAACCTACCGATAAGTGGGCCTCTGATTCAAGAAAAAGCTCTAACTTTGCTAAATCTCTGAAGAAAATGGCTTTAAAGCCTCAAACGATTGGTTAAACAGGTTTAAGACACGACATTTCTCAGGCTATTATTTGCGGAGAGTGGCTGTGTTGACGAAAAAGTCGTGCAGAGTTGGAAATCACGCCTACCAGATATTACTGCGGGTTACGCCACTTGTGACATTTACAACAAACAATTGCTACAAACAGGATGCTACAAAGCAAAATTCGCTAACGCGACCACCCCGCTAACGCGACCGCTTGATGACGGTCCCGTAGGTGGTCAAGTAAGCGGGGTTCCACTGTATTATGTTAAAAAGTTTTACATTTTTTCACTTTTACTAAAGAAATTCATTATAAAACTGAACATTTTATTGCATTTTACCAACTAAATTTTTTAAAATTAACATAAAGTTTAAAGTCAAATAAGGTCAATGTAACTAAGATTAATTCCAAAAAAGTCGGTTGTTTTTTGAAAATATAATAAAACTCATTTTATCAAGCACTATAGCAGTCAGTTGTTATATCCAAATGATAACAAACCAAACTGAAAATATTTAATAAACTTATTGACTAGCTCGAAATCTAAAAGTAAACCTTTAAAAAACCAGGATTTTTTAAAAAATAGCTAAAACTTTGTGTTAAAATCATAAAAATAGAACTCGCACTGTAATTGAAAAAGTTAATTAACTGCATATAAGTCTTTTTTGAAACCTCGTAATTAATTCTATTGTTTGCGTTCACTGCTTTATAGGCAGATCACGTGCAGTGATCTTAATGAAATCTGATTGGTTCACTTACACGTGGCGAGCACACTATAAATTGAGATGTTGGTACATTTAATTCCTCTTTCAGTCGTTGGTGATCAAGTGGTTCGGTGATTTGGTTTGGTTTGAAGAATGAGTTTGTAGATCGCAAGCGAAACTTGGGAAAATTTCGTTTTGCGATTGCATCGTTGGCTGCATCGTTGGTTGCATCGTTGGCTGAACGTTGATTGCACGTTGGCTGCACCGTTTGAGCTGGCGTGTTTAGTAAATAATTGGTCGTTGGTTTGTGGAAGCCTGTTGTTGTACTGTCATATAGAATTTCAACGTTAATATATATTATAAACCATAAGACGTGTGTGAAAGCCAGCGGTGTGATTGGGGAAGGCTCGGTTAGCTTCTCCATAGTTGAAGAAATTGAAGCTAAGAAGAGAAGGATTGGCTGCGCGGTCTACATTAAACTTTTGAAATTAACATTTTGCTTTCAGGACACGCTTTTACTTGGGGTAACAAACACAAATAAAGTGAGAAACCAACAAATTCACTCTTTTATCTTGAACGTTGCTAACCTCTGAGAAAAAGATTTGGACCGTGACCTTGTGAAAGAAATTGTTTACAGGTATTAAAAATTAGACTCTTTAATTTCATTTTCCGTTTTCTATACCAACGTTATAAACAGTTCTCTTAAAAATCGAAAATATAAAATATCTAATCAAGCGTAAAACTTCTTAAAGGCTTAATTTTAACTCCATTTTAGTCAGGTATATCTTCGATGTTTTTACATTTTGAAAAAAAATTTAACATGCTTTTAATATTTTTAGTTCATTCTTCTAACTTTTTATTTAATTCACGCCAATCCTAAAACACTTTATAAGGGTGCTTATATGAGCTATATACAAGAAAAAATTTGAAAGCATTGTAATAAGAATCAGAGAGGTAGGCGTTAATTAACAACCAATCTCTTAAGTTCAGTCATCATCTTGCAAACTTAACTGTTTATAAATAATGTTCCGATATGGAAACATTAAAGGTTTTCCATTAGCTGTTGCTGAATTTCGATACTAAGTAAAAGCCATAAGAAGTGATTAAAAAATTAACTGTTTTGGTTAAAAACAGTATATTACATTGTTTTAATCTTATTTTTTGATCAAATTTAGAATAAACGAAATTCTGATGTAGTATAACCTGTATAACTTCGACCAATTTGTTACAATAATAGATTTCCATCTCCAAGCATTCTATTGGTACGTTTTATTATTGCTGCGATGGAAAACTTTACAAGAGCAAGTGGTATGATAACTCTGTTGATGGAATCGTATGAATTTTTTGGCACACGAGCCATTACATTAAGTTCATTGACGTGTACTAAATACTACGAATGTTAGTGCTATCAGCAATGATGGCCTTATAAAAAGGGGGCTCGGTGCAAGAAAAGCAAGGGCGGCTATTATTTAGTGTTCTAAAGCACAGCAAACTCTAAAAAAAACCGTTATTGTACCGGGACCATTTTTAATGTATGAAATCAAAGTGGTCCCTAAAAAAAAGATGTTCAATTTAGGGGGCCATTGTTGAGTGATCCAAAGCATTGCCATCTCTAAAAAAAAGTTGTCGTTTGATTTGGAAGGCGACTTTTTAGTGTCTCAAAAAAAGTTATCTATAAAAAAAAAAAAAAAAGAAAGTATGTGCCAATTGTGCCATCAACGTCCTGGTGCTACTATGAAAAAATAGAGTAATTTCTTGTGTAGGGGTCCCACTTTTTGATGTATTTTAGGGGGGCTCGATGCGGCCGCACCGTTTGCACTCTATTAAAGCCATCACTGCTAACCAGCCTTATTTATTCCTATAACAAAGGGTAGAAAGTTTTCTGGGCTATAGTAATTTTATGAGCTATCCTTTCTAGTCAAGCCAGATAGAAGTTTTTTTATTGAAAGTATGGGCTGTGTGGATGTTTATGACAACCTTCTTCGTAGCTAACAACTAAGAATTTCAGGAAAAGTGGTACGACCCGCTGTTTAGCAACTTCTCAACACAAATGTAATCGCAAGTTCGCGTATTTAGGAAAAACTTCATGGCTACAGAATATCTTATCAAATTTCCGTCGCAAAACTACATGTTTAGGCAAATCAGTGAAAGTTTCTTGTCTGTAAATGAGAGGCATGCACAATTTCATGCCCTCTAAAATCTGTTATAACGGATTGCATCGCTTTTCGGCATCCATCATCCAGGTGGTCCAAGATTTGCCACAAAAACGCTTATGGGTTTTGCACAAAGTGTAAGTCTAAAGCAGAGGTGTTGTGTGCTAGAACTTGTACCACAATCTCACAAATAATTGTGTTGCGAATTGGATAAACAAATAAAATTTTTATATTTTATCATTGTCTGGGTATTTCCCGGAAACATGGTCATTTTTTAAAAAACATGATATTTTCAAAAATTTTTGTTCATTTTTCTTCTAATTGATAATAAACAAATTAGTTTTGTTAGAATCAAAAAATTTGCAGTTTTATGCAGTAAAAATGCAGGTTAAAAAAAGGCTCGACAACCTGTTGCATGTCATGGGCCAAAAACCAACTTTATAACGTTATGGCGGCCGGGCTGCAATTTCTACCACCTACCAAAATCTTTCTTGCATTAATCGAACGTCTCAACTTGTTTTAATACAAGCAGTGTTACCAACAGAGCTAGAAAGAGAAAAGCTAGAAAAAGAGTTAAATTAAATCAAAAGTTCTATCTAGTTGTAACTTACCTGGAGCGTTAAATTTTGACATTGATTTAATTAATAATTGATTAAAATTCATTATTTTCTGACAAAGCATTAAAAATATCTTTATCATTATCTACAATTTTCATTTTCAAAAGAATAGCTTTCACAATTAAGCGGCAGTTTTCTTCAAAACTTGAATTAAAAATTTATATTCCTGGCAGCATTTGCGATAAGTTATTTTTCATTTTTAAGAGGAGCTAAACAATAAAATTAAAGTTTTAAGTAAAAATCAAAAACGCATGTTTTAGATTGGCCCTATAGGTAGGCACTAGCAGTCTAGCACCAACGTTGCACAACTTGGCTGGTCGAAATTTCAAATTTCAAACGTTTCTCTAATATTTCAAAATCGTCCGTTTAAACTTACCTGCTTCATAAAGTTTTGTTCACGACTGTTTTGTTGTTTCCCTCAGCCATCGCCCTCTCTGTTATCGTGCAATATTGCGAGACTGCGAGGGCCGAGGATAGCGAGATAAAAAATTACTGCATAGCAAGATAAAATATTACAAGATTACACATTAAT